>WOUH02000036.1:4415893-4434236 GCA_009936405.2 Stevia rebaudiana
TCATCGTCTTTCATTTCATGGGGGTCGCTGTCAAAATTTCATGGGGGTCGGTCAAGATTGGATCGTATATGCAACAAAGAGACCAAAAATTTCATGGGTGTCGGCCGACCCCCATGCGGGCTACCTAGGTCAGCCCCTGTCAGTCTATTAAGTCTTTCTTGAGATATTGCCGAACATAAGTATGGAATTCCTAGTTTGGTTAAGAGAGATTATGCTTTCTTAAACTTGATTTTGGGCTTTAAGTTAATGGGTTAAGATTTGTGGATCAATTTAAATTTGTAAAATAGATCAGGTCTAGTTTTGTTGTTTGGGCCTATAGCTAATTTGTAATTGGGTTAGATAAAACAAAAAAAAAAAAAAAAAAAAATCACACGTGCTTTGTTATATTTTCTTTAATAAAACATATATAAAAAATTTAAAATTTTGGGTTCAGAGAAAACAAACCATATGCGGATACACAACCCTACCACATGCCCATGGCCGCCTCTAGAGCCGATAATAAGATATGCAATTGAATAGACTAAAGTGATGTGACTATGTGAGAGGTTTTTCGAAACAATATATTATTTGTTGTTTGTGCTTGATTCGCAATGTCTAGAATAACTATTCATGTGAGTGGTAACATATATGATTTTTTGATCTAGATGATACACATGTAAATGCCAGAGGTTTGATGGATGTTCATATTTCAAACACCTCAAATCTATGATATCATAGATACAAAGTACATCTCGAACGCACGCAACATATTACACAAAACAATATCTTTTTGATAATAGGTGGTTGGATATTATTAGGAGGGTTCGTCTCAACCTAAATAGCGACTTACCATTTGAAATGATACGAGATGGATCAGTTTCATGTGGCTTGAAAGAAAAAAGTACATGCTATTCGATCTTTTGTTCGAGAACTACTTTTTGCGTTGTTTGTATGAAAACTACACTTTTGTCGTTACTTTTCTTATTGTGTATATATTTCTTGACTTTGCCTCACCCACCCTTGTACAGTTGTACTTATAGTATTATTTTCAGGTATTCCCTTTCAGTATCATTTGAACAGTGCAGATGCATGTTGAAGTAGATGCTCACTTATATATTATAAATTCTTCCACTTGTAGAGTGGCCGGTGGACGGTATGGTGTTCGACTTCATCGTCAGATTCTCGCGGGCTACATGCGTACATCGCCACATAGCCTCCGGTTCCTCTCAGCGGCTTCACCATCAGCTTCATAAACTCGGGAAAGAGAGAGACGGTTGTGTGTGGGTGTGTGAGAAGAGTGTGGAAGGTTGAAGGTTGAAAATGCTATCATTGTATAGGTTTAGAGTTTGCAATGGTTGAAGAGGGTAAAAGTGATGTAGCATGAGGTGACAAAATCTGATTATAAAAAGTTAAAAGGGTACCATACCCCTCACTCTAATGAGTTTAGTTTAGTGTTGAACTGTTCTAGTTGCTGACTGCCTGACTTCAAGACACCATCATCATTTTGTTTTTTGTTCTTTACGATGGTAGATAGTAAAATTATATACCAATGAGGCATCACCTCAACGGTATTTGGAGTTGGTGTTTAAAGTTCTTAAGTTAAAATGACAAGGGTTCAAATCTCACGTGAGAAAGAAAAGTGAGTTAAAATCTCCTTTTAAAGAAAGATAGCAAAATTATATTGTATTCATTTTATATACTATGCACTAGGATAGATATATAAATTTATTATATTATTATTTTATAGTTGCTTATATCATAACTGATTAAAGGATTACGTAAATATTGTGAACATTATGATACTTTTGCGGTTCTTTATTTAAAAAAAATAAAGTAAAAATGTATTAGAATATAATCCTAGTACATTATCACATGCATTTAGGTATAAATGACATCGTCAATTACTACTATTTCACGTTTTTTACAGTAGACTTTAAATAATAGCCTTATATCCTCTTTACATCTCAAAACTCCAATGCTCTAACTCTAAAATGGAGCCAAACAAACTCGGTTTGTAAATTAGTTGAATTTAAAGCCAGAGTTTCCAGCTCGGTTGAGCATTTCAAGCTAGCCCGAGCCAATCTCATGTTGGACCTAGCATTTCACGTCCAACCGATACCAACCGACGTTTTAAGTAATAAGTGTTATACGCGATTTGACGTGATACTCGACACATTAGTCACGTGCTCGGGTAACGAGTTAGTGATTATTCCTAACCTAAAGACATGGTACATCATGTTCAAAACAAATTAACACCAAATTTGTATAAACCATGGATTATTTATAAATTACATATCCTCACCAGTTACAAACCATGTTTTAACCGTCGTTTAGAATCGAGTCAATCGACTACGCTGACTCTCTCTTCAATAATCTTGTTCGTTCACCTAATTCGGTAGCTCCGATTACAGACCAAAATTGTGCCTTGTGAGTTGTCTACCGACTGCAAATTGCAACTTAGGGTTTTCGATCACCTCAAGAAGTACTAGAAACTGATAATCTTCAATGGCTGTGGTGAAAGATGCGGAACAAGAGTTCAAGCCGAACAAGAAGAAAACAACTTCTGATGAGGATGATAAGAGGTATTATCGAACTTATCAGCTTGATTCTGTGTTTTGTTCCCTAGATTGGTGTGTATATCAAGTATGAACGTCTATTGTTCATCATGTTATTTAGGAGACAGAAGATGGTTCCAGGAGGTTTGATGAAGGCCGTGATTCGACCTGGAGGTGGTGATGCTATGCCTTCTGATGGCGATCAGGTTTGAATTGGATCCTATTCGTACATTTGTATTCATGTTCTATGTTTTTTGTATCATTTTGGTATATAGATTTAGTGCATAGATAGTTTAAACTTTTAATTGACCACTGTAAGTGACAATTTTAGCAATTCGCATAGGCACACTTCTAGTTTGGGATGAACAACTCGTTATTTTCAAGTATGGAATAACAATAACGTGGATGTTCTTACAGTTTTGATTCTCTAATATTTCTAAAGAAGTTAATGCAACATTGTCTAGAAAGTGTAATCTGTCAAATTTGTTTCAAAGAGTAAATGTAATTCCTAATGTTTGGAATTTGGAGAATTGGAGAAATTAAACCCCTATATCCAGTGGTAGAATATTATGTGGCAGTTATTGAACTATTTTCTTTCTATTTCAACCTTTGTATAAACCTCAATATGTTAGTTGACACCGAAAGAGCACATCTACATCTTAATCTTGATGTTTTATGTGCAGGTGATATATCATTGCACCATTCGTACTCTAGATGGGGTGGTTGTACAGTCTACTCGCTCAGAATTTGGTGGTGAGATCTACTCTACCCTTCATTTTTTATAACTTTATCATCAAGTAATTCTGTTAATCTACCTAAGATGATCAAAGTTATAGCTTATCAACTGACATTATTCATATATATATGTGTGTGTGTGTGTGTTTCTGTAAGTATACTTGATAGTTATGACTTATGATGAAAATGAGTCTAAAGTGTGATATGTTCCTTTTCATTTCATGAGAAGATGAATTCATGGAAATGAGTTTAAAGTGTGATATGTTCCTTTTATGTAATCTGAATGCAAAACAAAGTTAAGTTCTAGGTTGCTCAAGAAGAAGAGTTTTGTACTCCTTTTATCCTTTTTAAAAAAAAAAAGTATTGACTCACTAGAAAATTTAGATACATATATTATGTGAAAAGCTTTGAACACATAAGCACTCATGTATTTTTGCATATTAGTTCTTCTGTTTCATTTCTTGTTTTCTGGATATTTTATAAAAAAAGAAAATCTTATTCCTGCTACCTTTATTTATGATTTTATAAACCATAAGAATCTAAGCAGAAAAGGCTTTCTGAAATATGGATCGATGTAAAGTATTGTAGTATTGTTTATTTGGTTTCATTTGCTCTGCTTACTGTTTTATATGTTTTTATAGGCAAAGGTACCGCAATTAGGCAGGTTTTGGGAAAAAGCAAGATGATATTAGGGTTGCTAGAAGGAATTCCTACAATGATGAAGGGTGAAGTTGCAGTGGTAAGTATTGGGTAGTAATTATAGATTATTTAGAAATTAAATAATTGTCATGTTGGGTTGTTATAAATATAAATCTTTAACACATACTTTGGTTTTTAACTGTTTCAGTTAAAAATGAAGCCTGAATTGCACTATGGCGAGGATGACTGTCCAGTTTCTGTTTCAGATAGCTTTCCAAAGGATGCTGAACTTAATTTTGAGATTGAGTTGATTGAGTTTTCTAAAATTAAGGCAAGAGCTACAATTGGTTATTTATACACTAATTTGAATCTGATGTGGCACTGGTATTTACAGCATGCACTTATAATTCATCAACGCGTAAAGCTTAAAATAGTGCAAAAATACTTTCTTTTCTTGTTAATATGTATTTTCATACTTTGGCTTCTGTATCTAGTATTCTGGTTTCATAAATTACTTGTACAATAACAAGCCTCTTACTAATAAGAGGTAGCTTATAATATATCCTAGAATGTTTTCTGTAAAGATGTATACTTTTTGAGGAATTAAGCAACTCGTGCTTCTTATGTTAGGTTTAGTAATTCTTTTTTGTTATACTAATTAAAACTCATTTTATTTATTTGTAATTATCCTTCAGGTTGTAACTGAAGATCTGGGAATATTGAAGAAGGTATGTCTAATGCAAAAAATATCATGATTTTTCTGATTAATGTTTAATATACTTACTGAGGTTTTGTTCACCAACTTTTCTGATTATGAAAAGAAAATAAGATGAAAATGTTATAAACTTTTAAAAAGAATTTATAAAGTACAAATTGTTATGAACTTTATAGTCCTTTATTATCTGAACCGTGTTCTTCAATAATTGTTGGGATGTGGTGAACCACAATGTAAAGTGTAGCTGACTTAAAAAATGTGCCATTTTGTATCAGGGTTTGAATTAAACCTTATTTCCATGCTTGAAATAAGTTAAACCTAAAAGTTTTAAACTTATTTCCATTATGCTATCTCCTCCTTGCATTGTCGATCTCTTGGTTGCATTTCTTTTCCATTTTATATAAAAAATACTGTAGTTAAATTTTGGACTTAATTTGCAATATGTTTAAATATGAAAGTATCAACGTTTATATAACCATTTAATGGACAGGTTGTAAATGAGGCACAAAGTTGGGAAAATCCAAGAGATCTTTATGAAGTAAAAGCCAGGTTCATATGCTGTCATCTCTCTTTCTCACACACAACATGAATAAAATCAAATTAGTTAAGAAATGTCTGCATTATTAATATACTTGTGGGATGTGGTTGATTTTAGGGTTTCAGCCAAGTTGGGGAATGGGAAATCTCTTGAATTATCCACGACTGGCGAACCACTTATGTTTACTTTTGGAAAATCCGAGGTTTTTTTTTATAACATACATTCTTATTTGTCATATTAATTCTCTAATTCCTCAGATGCTTCTTACTTTTAATTATTAGTTGATTTACTTGACGGCATACATATTATGCATGAATAAGATTTCTATATTCTATGATATTAATATTGTATATCTATGATAGGTACCTAAAGGTCTTGAAAAGGGTATAGGAACAATGTCACGCGGTGAAAAAGCAGTTATTTATGTTACAAGTGAATACTTAAGTCAAAGCCCTCTGATACCTTCTGTAGACGGTATTGATGAAGTTCACTTTGAAGTGGAACTTATCCATTTTATTCAGGTGTGCAAGTGTTTTTTTTTTAATTAAAAGTAAATTTCTTTTCTGTATATGCTATTTTTGATGGGAATATTATATACTTGAGGATATTCGCAAGCAGTTAAGTAGATGTTGCATTGGGATATGCATCCTTTTTAACCCTAGGTCCCTAGCAATGCTCATAAATTATATTCCCTATAAAACATTTTAAATTTATTTTTCTGATAATATTTCCACTTGTATATCATTATACAGGTACGAGATGTGTTAGGAGATGGCCGTCTAATAAAACGCCGCATAAAAGATGGCAAAGGTGCTGTTTCAGTCCCTAAATTTAACCTTTTTGACATTACATAGTTACATTTTGGTGGTCGCCTTAATATATTCATCTTTTTAAAGAAAATTCTAATAGAATTATACGATTATATTTTAGTCCAACACTCCAACTATACTGGTACCATCTCATTTGCCTGACACCAGAAATTTATAATTTACACTTCTAACCATTTAATCTGTAAAAGTTGGTCCAATATCTACCTTGAACAATCACAATTTTCATGTGAACTTTTCTTAGCTATAACAGTTTTTGGCATGACATTATCCTGGGATAAATTTTGTTTAAATACTGTAACTTTTTAATTTGACTTTTCTTTGGTGCTAATTTTTGCTCTTATTTGTTATCATTTATCAGCTCTATTAGCCATCTAAATTTAATGGACATTTATAGCATGTGAATGATGCTATTGTGCTTTTATTTTTTGTTAAACAATTAGGTGAATTTCCTATGGATTGCCCTCTTCAAGACAGTCGTTTACGTGTGCATTACAAGGGCATGCTTACCGATGAAGAAAAAACAGTTTTCTATGATACAAGATTTGATAATGATGGTCAACCTTTAGAGTTCTCCTCAGGCGAAGGGCTTGTAAGTTCATTTTAAGTTTGAATGAATATTATTTCTGCTATTTACTGGTTTTGATTGAATTGATTTAGCTTCATCAAAATTCAAAAAGCAGAAATGGTTTTAATCCTAAATTGTTGGAACTTGGGTTCATTTGATAGAACGATTTCATAAGTTAAGTTGATTTAATCTGATCTGGTGCACAAATGACTTTGTCAAGACATTGCATTGACTAAATCAATTTGACCAGTTCACACATGTCACCAATCTAGAGCTGCTTGTGTAATTCTGTGTAATTTTTTTTTTTGGAATGATAAATGGAGGATATATTCTTTTGATTGTTAGGTACCTGAAGGTTTTGAGATGTGTGTTCGGTTAATGTTGCCTGAAGAGATATCACTTGTTACCTGCCCCCCTGATTATGCATATGACAAGTTTACCAGGTTTTATTTATTTATTTATTTATTTATTTTTCAAGTCGGTTATGTTTTTTATACAGTTTTACATGCAAAAAATAGGCTTCTGAATACGCAATTATGAGACCAATTAATCTTGATGTTTGTTTTTGTCTGTTTTTCTTTTTTTATCCTGTGACTAGACCAGCTAATGTTCCTGAAGGTGCTCATGTTCAATGGGAGATTGAGCTCCTTGGATTTGAAATGCAAAAGGTATGAATGTTTTCACTAATAATATTTATGTTATTACTTATTGAGTTATTTGCAATAATTATGAATGTTTTTGTAAGATGAGCAGTGGAGCCATAGCAAAATAATCGGTAATTAAAAAGCTAATCTATGCTTAAGATAACTCAGAATTGTATACCTAAGATCCTAACATAACTGTTGATTCCAAAAGGATCGAAAGATTAGCGTATACCTTAATTTGTATGTTCTCTTTTGTCTTTGATTCTTATGGTTTGTATCAATGCAGCATTTGGCTAATTTAAATTATTGTTACTATTGATGTTTGTACATGAATATATTATAATAAATTAATATATATGAATATAGGGGGATGTTCCATTAAGAAACAATTTTTGTTAAGAACTAAAAGAACCATTTACAACCACATGTTTTATGCAAAACTTAGAGTTCTCAGTACAACCAACATGTTTTACATAAGGCGGTTAAGTAACCGCCGGCCCCACTTATCTTCTCTCTCCTAATAAATCATTAATGTACTATGTACAAGTGTTTTATGCAAAACTTACAGTTCTCAATATAATATTGGCTCCTAATAGAATGTATATGTATATATATATATATATATACACTTGTTATTATAATAAATTAATGGTTCCTCGGCCTACAGGACTGGACTGGCATGAATTTCCGAGCTATTATGGATGATGTTGAGAAGACCAAAGGCACGGTATATATTTATGACCTTCAAATCTCATCATGTTACATAGTTCAGTATTTTTTTGTATAGAACTTGATTACTTGGTGTACAAATTGCTCATGAAACAGTCATTTACTATAATCACAATCGTTAATCTTACTTATATACAATGATACAGTTAGTGTAAGTTATTTACAAAGTCCTTTTTTTTCTCTAGGGTAACAGGCTATTTAAAGAAGGAAAATATGCACTTGCAAAAGCAAAGTATGAGAAGGTATTAACTTTGGACCGTTGTTGCATTATAATTACCGACTTTTGGAGCATTTTTATTATTTTAATGTGAACATTAAAGTATGGTCTTATTAAGGTTTAGATCTTGGCTATAATATGATATGATTATGTATTTTGTTGCAGGTTCTACGCGAATTCAATCATGTCAATCCTCAAGATGACGAGGAGGGAAAAGAGTTTGCAAATACACGAGTATGATGCTTCATTATTTCTTACAAGTTTCCATGAGTAGTTACTTTTTTTATAAACATTAATTGGAAAAATCATGATATCTTTTGCCCTTTTTTTAAGTAAATTTTATTTCTAATTCAATTATCCGTTTATTTATATATTTTTTTATGTGTGTTGCAAAAGAATCTGTTGAATCTAAATGTGGCTGCATGCTACCTGAAGATGGGGGATTGTCGAAAGTCAATTGAGACATGTAATAAAGTAAGTTTTTTAATTTAAAATCTTTTTTTTTCTATAATTAGAATTTTTTTAGTTGTTGATATTAATGGATAGTAATTATAAGAAACTGCATGATTATGTATTCTTTATGCAGGTATTAGATGCTAATCCTGTTCATGTTAAAGCACTTTATCGAAGAGGAATGGCTTACATGGAGGCCGGTGATTTCGATGAAGCTAGAACAGATTTCAACAAGGTAATTTGTAAATTAAGTTGGTTTAATAACATTTAATCACTATCTGTTTTGATTAATCTTTTTTATTATCTAAAATAGATGATAACCGTAGACAAGTCATCGGAAGCCAATGCAAAAGCAGCGCTTCTTAAATTGAAGCAAACGGAGCAGGTTAGTTAATAAAAATAAAAAAATATTTACTCCATGAGTAGACAATATCACCACTAATAAAAATAAGAATAAAGTGGCAAGCTGCACGGGTCGGGTAATGGGTTGAAACAGGCTGATTAATATTAGTTTTGGTTAGTCGCGTAAAAAGAGAAACCATTGCTTATAACAGGAAGTTGAGAAGAAAGCGCGTAAGCAGTTTAAAGGATTATTTGACAAAAAGCCTGGAGAAATATCAGAAGCTGGATTAGATGAAAAAGTCAAAGAGACTAAAATTGACGGTTCAGATGAGCCCTTGATTTCTAGTCAAGAAAAGGAGGACGAGTATGAAGATGCAATACCGGGTCCACCACCTGCTCGCACGAGTTCTTTTTCCCGGTTGTTGACTGGTGGTGTGAATCTATTCAAGTCTTTTGGGGTTAACAGATGTTCCATATTATGAAATGATTAATCTGAAAAACACAAAATGAAAGGAGATCATACTACAAGTTTCATTGAGCCAAAAGTTATGGCTACCTAAATCAGGGATTAGTAACAACCCATTTTCTGGAGTTAAGAAGATATTGTTTTTTTGTTTTGTTCTTTTTCTTTTTCTTTTGGAAGCATGTGTTATTTGACGCAGGGTGAAATTAAATAATAATGTTATAGTAACTTACATATTTTGTATCTAAAGTTATACGTTTCTTGTTCATTCGATTAATAAATAAAACTTGCGATTTGTTGCAGCTGAAACCAGGTTAAACATAATCAGGGGAATATGATTAGTTCTAGACCACATAGGCATATCCTTGGTTACATATGTGAATAATGGATAACGAGAGGATACTTCAGTCGGGAAACTTATGTTTTGATTAAAGACCAAATAAGTAAAAATACATGGGGTATTCATACTTAATCCTCAATTACATCTAGATTATGAAAACAAATACACCATGTCCTTCAATCAATAAAAGTCTGTTTATGTCTAATACATTATTAACTAGCATATTGAATACAAGGAGAATCCTACACCTGGTTGTGATCGTGAGTAGATTAGAAACATTATAATAGTGAAAGTGTTAATGATATTGGAATGTGAGCAATATTTCATGAATGGGATTCATGTCTCCTTTTGTTCCTATGCTCCTAAAAACCATTCACTTTTTTAATGGCAATAAAAAACCGCTTGAAAACTGTTTTGGCGTCAAGAGGGTATATGGATACGCTAGAGCCTAAAATCCGTTTTCCAAAAAAAGTTTCAGTTTAGGCAACCATTTAATTTTCCATGCACAGTGTGCAATTGTGCATACACCCAAACAATATGCATCAATATGTAGAATCACCTCTACACTATAATGACTAAATGACCTAGTTGGGTAGAACAATAAATCTTGCTTCCATATAATGAACTATGTATCAATACGTAGAATCTCATAACTTGTCCATCTTTCATTGCTACACTATATGTACAATGTATAAACAAAACACCATGTGTTTTACACACATTGTTCACTAAATGTACATTAATACATCTATTTACATTTATCATACATCATATCACTTATTTCAAGACTTACAACCTAACTAGGTTTAGAAATAAAAGTTCAAGTAGAACCATGGATACACAATCGAAAAAGTAAAAAGAAACACATTATGACGTGTCAAATGTTTAAAGATCATATTTACTCAGATTATGGTGATTACACGTATGCAGGGGCGAATTTTACTTAGGGTCTGGGGTCGCCCGGGCGAACACTGATTTTTTCGCGCGTAGTGTAAATTTTGCGATTTCGACTGAAATTTTTTTTATATATATAGGCTGGCAACCCACGAAATCCCTGAAAATTCTACATATATGATCTTGGCAACCCTTGACAAAAATCTCAAGCTTCGGCAGTGCACGTATGTTTCATTGAGGATAAGCGTTCGCGACAAAAGAAAGTTTTGCAACCGACACTCTAATGTTACATACCATTTATAATTTATAACTAATAATAGATGATATTAGACAACAAATTGGCTATCAATAAACTTATAAACAATTCGTTACATACCCACCGCCGATGCCAATATGATTGAAATTACATGTTGCGAGCTCAAAGACAAAATCTATAGTCGTTGCTCCCACCTACCAATTGTCCCATCATAGCCGTTAAAAAAAAAAAACAAAATTTGTCCCACACCAGTTCACGTGAAACCCATATGACGTCATACTATACCGCCATGGGTCCAGCAGCACGCAACCTCCTGGGCCCCACTCTCGATTCCATGCAAATTCGCCTTTAACCGTTCGATCGAATAAGCAGACCAGATTTCCCGGGGTTTTCTTCTGTTTTATTCAACATAATCTTCTTGATTTCCACCATTGCAGAAAACAATCGTCATTTACAGAGTAAGAATTTGTTGCTTTTCATCTCTGTTTCCCTTCTTTTTGTTTGATTCATGAAACCCTTTAGCTATTTCATCAATAATGTATGTGTGATTTTCATTTTTCGTCATCTTTAGCTATTTCTTACCTTGCATATGTGAGTTTTGTGTATAATTTTGAAAATAATTGGAGGATTTTGAAATAGGTTACTTTTTACAGAGTAGACCCAAATGGGTTTATCAGAACAACAAGCCTCAAATATGATTAAAAGATCTCTAGATTACAGTGAGGGGCATATGGGTCATTTGCAACTGGCAATGAACCACAATGAACCCATTAAAGACGATGATGATGGTTTTAATAAGAACATGAATTTTGGGGTTCTTGATTGGGGTCGTTTAGAAAACTGTAAGTCAAACGAAAGACGAATTCCACCAAGATTCATCAATACATCACTTGCAGAAAGTGGATCAGTTTCAAGAAACAAGAAAAAGATTCAACAAACACCAAATGGTTCTAAATCAAGACTTCCGCCACGTGTCAGATGGCCCAGAGGAACACCAATTTCTGAAAGTTTTGAATATCATATGGTGGAAAAAGTAAATCGTTTGACAACAGAAAATGAAACTTCATTATCTGCAGATTTTGATGATCATTTGACAGAAGCAGTTGAGATCAGACTGTCTAATTGCTTTTCTCCAAGAAAGTGGGATTCACTAAATCCATTCTCTGATGATGTTCATCTCAATGCTGACGTGGAATGTTTGAACGAGACACCTGTCACTCCAATGAGAGGTCGATCGCTTAACGAACACAGTACTAATTTCAAGAAACATGATCTAGATATCTATGATCATCCGGCTATAAATTGTAAACAACATTCATCTCCCAACAAGAGATTTAGCTTTAACATTGGAAAAATGACTAGAAGTTTTAGCCTCAAAGAGAGTCAAACTGTCGCGGTCAACTCGCAAGAATCTCACGATTCGGTTAACCACAACTTAAAGAAACCAATTACCAATAATCCATCCAGATCTAGTCCTTTGAGGCGATTTCTTGACCCTTTGTTGAAGCCCAAACAAGCCCATTTGACCGAAAAGGTTCACAAGTCAAAACCAGGCCCAATAGGCCCAAGTTCTGGTATTCCCCCCTTGAACCAGAATCAACATCTTCAGATCAAGAAACACAAATTATCAAATGTTCAAGCTATGTTACAGCTGTCGTTGAAAAACGGGATCCCGTTTTTCAAACTTGCTGTTGAAGGTAACAGTGACCTTTTAGCTGCTGCTGTGAAAAAATTACCATCTTGTAAAGATGATAATAGTTTGATATACGCGTTCTTCTCAGTACACGAAACCAAGAAGAAAAGTGGAAGTTGGATTTACCAAAGTTCAAAAGAAAAAGGTTACTGCTTTGAGTATAATATTGTTGGACAAATGAAGATTTCTAGTTCATACCAATCTGAGTTTAGTGGTCCCGATAAAGGTCTGTATGTTGTACGCGAATCAGTTTTATACACCACTGAAACAACGCTTACAGATCAGAAAACAGTTGATTGCATGTTAGAAGGCGAGTTAGCTGCTATAATTGTCAAGAATCGAAGTGATGAAGCTTGTGGAGATATTGGGCGCTTTAAAACAACGACTGTTGTTCTTCCTGATCGCGTTCATAGTTGGCCAAATGGCGTATCGCGTTCTCCATTGATAAACAGATGGAGATCTGGTGGATTGTGTGATTGTGGAGGTTGGGATATTGGTTGTCTGTTTCATGTCCTCAAAACTTCAACAATTTCATCTACTTCAGATCATCTTGATCTTGGTTATCAGGTATTTCAAATACATAATGATGATGGTTGCGGGTTAATTAACATGATATCTGAATCTGATTTGATGATGGTTGCAGGTTGGTTACAAGAACAAGTGCAGTTTTAGGTTGGTTGCGGTTGATGATGGATTATATTCAGTTGAATATGATCCATCAATGTCCTTGATTCAAGCATTCTCCATTTGTGTAGCGGTTGTAAGTAGCCAGAAGTTGACTCACATCTTTGAAGTCTAATATGTTCCGGAGTCGAATACTCACTTGAAATCACCAGCATCACATCCTATAAGGATGTAGTTATATTAGTTGTGTTTGTATAAAGAGATAATAATCATTTGTGGAAAAATGTTGTTTTGAGTTGACTAGTAATGTTGCTTTGACTATTGGGTTCATCATATCCTTGTATAGGTGAATGGAGAAAAATCAAAATGTAAATCTTTAAATCACATGTTATGAAAAGTTGGCTTTGAAGTATGATGGTATGGATCATGTATCTTTTGAGTGTCGTCTGTTATTTTATGCTTGAAATGTTACCAAAAAGTTTTTGAGAAACACATGTTTTTAATTTAGAACAAAGTGGTCTCGAATGTCGAAGAGGTTATGTTATGAGTATAATTTTTTAAATATTTTTCGACCTTTTATATTCTGGAATTTGTCTTGTATTGTTAACCTTCATGTTATGAGATTGAGTTTTCTTTCATTGTGTAATAATGATGCGTGACCCTTAATGAATTGTTAACATTTTCAATGTTTTGAGAATGTTTTGATTGCTCTTTCATGTCAATTCTTTACATTTTAAGCATAAAAGATTCTTGCATATGTATAATGCCAAAAGGATACTACAATGCCGGCTTTTATTTAAAACTTGGTGTCCTATTATTATTTTATCTTCTTATTTGCTTATTATAGTAAAGTAACATGTGAAAGCGTTTATATGATCCTTGTAGTCTTCTTTTTAAATATTAGTTATAAACAACATGTTCCTTCCAACAAGAGCATCTCTAACGAAGAGAATATACAAAATCTTTCTCCACATCAAAATCTTTTCACCATCTATAGTCATCGGACTGTCAATCACAATATGAGCGTCCCCTCTCTCTCTATCCAATCTCTCTTACGAAACCCATTCATAGTCTCTACAGACAGACAAAACACACCCTCGCTTTGTCACCTCAACCGCATTGTAAGCCACATACAACCCATGGATCCATTATATATGTTGTTAGGGGGAAGGGGCACTAACGCCAGTGCTTCAGATTTGGTTCTCAGCTTCAATTTTCCGTATTTTTAACCGAAGAAACAAGGGGGAAAAACTAAGCTTGTGATGGATTGGAATTTGGAGGCTTATAAAGTTATAATTGATGGATGGTTGCATTGCAAGTGATGATGGCAATTTTGGGTGGTTTATGGTAAAAACAAGATTACACAATCTAATTGGATTAGATTAAAAATACAATTTAAACCTGCGTTGGAGCATTTTCGTAATTATGGAGGTAAACATGGGGAAAATTTGTCATTTCCGTAATAAAGAAGTCGTCACATCCCTGCGAATTTTCAACTGCCAGCACTGGTTTATCAACAAACCCATAATTCAATTATTCAAAACCCTAATAATCCATAACAAAATCTTATCAATCATCGTCTTCTTCAAAGCTATACATGTATTGAACATACAATGATGGAGCTGTCGACAATTTCCACCACGTTAGGAAAGCACCGCCCGATCCGACCCGTTTTCATCAATAATGTGAGTACGGATACTGGATATTCATCGATCGATTATTTTTCTGCGAAATTCCTTTTTTATTTTGTCTTACCTGTGTTTATTGCATTTGTTGAGATTGTTTTAGATCATATAACGATCTGCAACCACATCATTAGGTTGCAGTTTCTCAAGATCTTAACTTTCGATGTAAATGAGTTAGAGATTTGTATGAATCAATGAATTATCTAGAAATTTTAGCGAGATCTGTTAGTTGTAGATAAATTTGGTTTATCTACCTGCATTATTCTATTTCTGAAGTGTTTATACGATTGATATGAATGCTGATGCGAAATTGACCTCCAGTAGATACTAACACATACACATGAATACATGATTGTTGATGTAATTCAATGATTTTTTCACAGTTTGACTATGAAATTAAACTAAATTTACATCTCATGGTAGTATTTTAATTCTCAGGGAAGCTTCTGCAAAAACAGGGATCTTACTAGCATGCAGTTTTCTTGTGTAATTGGATTCAGAAACATTAATGCACCTGCATTGCAATCTAAAAAACGATGCAGTTTGTTAAAATCATGTCAAGTGAAGAGGAACGATTCAGAAGGAACATTAAGCAGTGAAAGCAAGATATTGGATGAACAAACCCTAAAGCAAGAATTACAGATTGCTATCCAAGAAGAGAACTATGCGAAAGCAGCAAAAATCAGAGATAACCTCAAACATCTTCATGAAGACAGCAAAGCTGCAGTTTTAGCTGCAAATACGCAATTTTACAACTCATTTAGGAACGGTGATTTAGCCACAATGCAAGCTCTGTGGTCAAAAAATGATCACGTTTGCGTTGTTCATCCGGGTGTTAGTGGCATAAGTGGTTATGAACTTGTAATGGGAAGTTGGGAATATGTTTGGGCTGATTATGAGTTTCCACTTTCGATTGAAGTTAAAGATATTCAAGTTCAGGTAAGAGGTGATGTTGGGTATGTTACGTGTGTTGAAAAAGTGAGAACTACTGGTAAAAATTGGGGGAGTCAATTTGCAACCAATGTTTTTGAGAAGATTGATGGTCAATGGTTCATGTGTATTCACCATGCTTCTCATGTTGATTTGTGAAAATTAGCGACGAAAAGGTACCAAATTTTACCATCATTATGTCACTAGGATATCTCATAGCTGTTTTGCTGTATTTATGAAAGAAAAAAGTAGAGGTTAATTTAGTTATAATCCCTGGTTGATGTGACATATATATATGTGGATTTTATACATAAATCATGTTGGCTTAGTGTTGTAAAATGATATCTTAAAATTTGGTTTTTTTTTGTGTATTCGTTTGTTTATTTTTGTATCATATCTGTTCATTATATAGATGTTGACATTGTAAATTGAAACGACTATAGTAATTGCTAGACTTGTTTGTGTATAAATTTGGAACCTTATATGTATTTTATATAGGATAGTTATATGAATATTTATTTATGAATGTTTGTGATCACATTAAACTAAGCTTTTGTTACTTTAAGGAGTGTTAGATCAGGGAACTGATTTTTAATATTACACAATATGAACACTATCAGGGTAAAGTGTGATTTTATAACTTTATGTTATAATCCATTCATGTATCCTAAAGTTTATGACCTTACGACTTGAGTTATGAGTCTATCTTCTAATATTTTCTTCATAAAAAAAAAAAACATATTTATGATACAATGTGTTTAAGTGTGATTTGGAATTGTGTGATGTCAGAATGAACTTTGACCCGCTGAGGTGTTGAGAGACCCAAAGTAGAATTAAGAGGGCAAATTGGGCCTGTCGGATTGGGCTGGGTACTGGATCAAAATGTGTTGCTGGTGAAATTATTGCGGGTCAAAATGGACCCACATAAAAATGTATCACTTGTTTGGGTAATAACTGGTTCAGGCTATAATAAGATTCGTTCAAGATGGTCATGTTTGACAGGCATGGTGATTATCAGCCATCATATGTTGGAGATAAAAATCTACAAATATATACGATAAATTCAACAATGAATTCAACATACCTAAACGGATCTGAAAAAAACAGAACAAGAACAGAATACCTTTAATTTCTTCTGATTTATTTCACTTTATGCTTCCAATCTCGACTACTGTGTTCCTTGTATTGTATCTTGATAGTTGTCTTGGTGACGAAATCGATTTCAGGGTTATCATGTTGAATGTTTGGATGTTTTCATGATTATGCCTTGATATTAGTTAATCTTTGGTTATTATGATAATTGTCAAGACCCAAAAAGGGATTTAGAAGTTACAATAACCATTAGATTTATATGATTGAATTGCAAAAAAGAGAACCTTTAAGTGCTTTGTTATCAAGTCGTGCGTCTGAATACATGAGAATTAGATAAGACCAACCATCCACTGAATTGGATGAATGCTCAATCAATTTAGTGATGGTCCATCCATCTGTCTGCAATAAACCCATTGATCATGCTACTTCATAAATTGGTACCCATTCTCAATGCCCATTTCCCGAAAAACTAACCGGTACCCGTTAGAAAAGCTGCATATTATTATTAGCATTTGTACATTAAAATGTTATGGGCTTCACTATATATATCCCAATAAAAGCATATATGAAGATTTTTCTTGGTTTTATATGAATGTAGTAACCCCATCTAAAGCAACAGAGAATTTAATGTTATCTAGTAAATTTACTTTATCAAGATCTATTTAATATCAAATAGAATTCATAATAAACACTGATGCAACTTATGGATTGGTCGACTTGTTTGAGACTATTGTGATTTCTAACACCTACGTTCTATGTGGTTCTAGGGTTTGACACCTATGGGGGTTTAAAGAGTAATATTTGGTCATTAATCTATGAGTAATCTATGAGTAACATATTTGCATCACTGAGACGATGATGAAAAGTTGCACGTAATCTATGAGTAACATTTGGTCATTAATGTAAATAGCATCGATGACATGTTACTGGTCATTAACAACAAAACGAGGGATCAATACTAATTGAGTTGTGGCTGAAGTGGTTCCCGGTGCTTATAACCATCAATTAACACACTATTTCATGGAGAGTAGGTTATTTTAACTTAACTGTTGAGAAACGTCTTTGGTCTAATTCTTTAATGTTTTTGTTGGAAATTCAAGGACTTTTTTTTCACTAATTTTGGGCTAAAATAATTATTTTTACTTGTTACAATTTTTTTAGTATGTTTGTGTTCTACAACGTGATAGGATCACAATGAAACAAACTGGTACTAAAACAGAGCTAAGACGAATAAGATTGCACTGAAGTTTGCTAGTATGTGCACTAGGTGTGCATTTAAGATTATGCGTTCGCATTTATCCGTATTTTTCTGAGAAATGTGTGCACAAAAGTTTGAGATTGTGCTTGGGTTTTCAGACAAAACCAAATTTGCCCGGCCAACCAAGTTTGCGCGAGAGGATTAGTTCCTCAATGTTGTGGGCGTCA
>WOUH02000036.1:4434336-4448880 GCA_009936405.2 Stevia rebaudiana
GTATTTTGACCACCAACTTAGTTTGGTTATTTTAATCTAATAAGTTTATAAATAAATGATTATGTATAAAATTTAGGAAAAATATATTTAAGGGTTTATTTATAAATTATTTACAAGTTTTATGATAAATTTAAACGAATTTGGATTAAGTTACGAGTTAAGTAAAACCTGAATTTTGACGGATGTCACAAAAATGAATACTATCAATTGAAACAGTCCAACGTCTCTATTTTGATTGACATCTCGATGGCATTCTATTTCCTGTTTCATGCAATGATTGGATTAACGTCTCAATGGCATTCAATAGACTCTTTCAAGTTGAATTAGTTATTTCGAAATTTAATTTCGGGTAATTATGAGTAATGGGAACATAGTATAAATAAAAGGTTCTATAGTTTTTTTTATATATAATGAAAAATTTACTGTAATTCATTTGGAATGGGCAAAGTGACAAACACACGCGATAAAGATAATCAAGAACAACATCAACAAAATAGAGTTTCTTAAGAGACTCTGTATACTCTAAAGAAAACTCAGTTCAACAATCCTTTGGTGCTTTTTCAGGCTAGGGGTCTACTTCGGTTGTACAACTAATGCTTGTTGTTGTTGTACCCTCAGAAACAAGTTTGTGAGCATGCGATTTTTTTTTAAGGGAACCGTGTCAAACACAGGTGGCCTTTGCAAAACTATAACATTATTTTTTAACAGAAACTATAACATTTTGTTTGTTCATTCTTTGCTAGTAAATGGTTGTGACGATGAAACGGCATATGGTAGTGATGAAGAAACTGGTAAAAATTTTCTTCTTTGTCAATATCCATTTGTTTTGTAAGCGATATTGTATTATTAATTTCTTGCAAATAAAGAGAGTTTCTAAAAACCCAATGTTCCCCTCCAGTTGTTCTCATAACGGAAGCAGCCTCTCTATCCTAAGGGGTAGAGGTAAAGCTGTCTACATCTACCATCCTCAGATCCTACTTTTAAGTGGGATATACTGAGTACGTTGATGATGATTAATGTCTTCACTTTAAATTATCCGATCAAACTTTCGTGAGTACAATAAAAACCTTTTTCTCTTCTTGTATTTTTACAATTACATCTTATTATTTTATTCTCTTCCTGCAATGATTCATGACTATGTTACATGTTATGAAATATGAACTTTCTTTACTCATTCCGCCCATTTTTAATACAATCTATGAAGTTTGTTGCCAAAAGCCCTTTGGGCAACAAACTCACACTATAATTCGTTACCATCAATATTATGAACTTTGTTTGTCCACGTCACATTACAACTTAATAATTAATCTCGTATCCGGTCTTGTACCAAAGTAGTTGTCGGAATATTTTGAGTTCTAGTTAAGTTCCATTTTTCACAATTTACTAAATAAGAAAAATAGTCAAATATTATATGGTCACAAGATAATAGCATGTTACTTGCTAACCTATTGCTTAAAACGAATGAAAAATAAAGTTCTAAATTTTAGTGATATGGTAAAATAAAAATAAACACCATCCTCTATTTAAATGATAAAAATTAATATACATGAAAATCTTGATATATAACAAATAAATTGATAAAGTTTTTAAATGATATCTTAAAAAGATACATAATTTTGAGATTGTATAAGATTAAATTTATTCAATTTTATATTTTAAAGGAAACACAATTGGTGGTGTCATTTGGCAGTTGACAGGGTCCCTTCTTTGGCATCAACGACCTCGTGACAAGGTCCCAACGAATTCAACTGGCACGGCAGATCAGATACTTGAAAATCTTTCCTGGAAAGTCAAATAATCTTTCAACTTTTGCGACCACGTTAAGTTATTTAATATTTGTTACAAACGGGCTTCATTATATATTATTACCCGAAGAGATATGAAATGGTGGTTGTAAACAATTAACTTTTTTTATAACAGCAAAAGCTCACAGCCAAACCTAGTGCTATACCTAAACTATTCGTTTATTAACTTAAACTATTTGTTTGTTATAAGTTCTTTGACCTCTTGAGAGGATGCATAGTATTCATACATTTTTGTAGGGTTTGTATACAAAACAAACAAATAAACATAACTGGTAAAATCAGTAGGGTTTAGGTGGTGTGACACGCGTGAAGGTTGTAAACAACTAACCTATAGTACCTTAGAGATCGTGACTTCTAAAATCATTGTTCACAAAGTTTATTGATAAATATAATTTTTAGTCATAATATGAAGATAAGGATGACTATGAATGTTAACAAAGGATATTTTTGTGTTTTTCTCTCAAATATTGAAGATGAGAATAAGTATGACGGATGAATAATGGATGTTGTGGAGTAGTAGAAGCAATATAAAAGAACATATATTCACAAAACTATTAGAATGTATTATTCTTTTTAGAGCATTCATGTCAGTATTTTTTTTTATCTTTATAATTCACTAAATATCATCACATTTTATTTCTCATATTCAATTAAATAATAATTTTTTATCTCTTTATTACTACTTGTTCTCTCTCCTATTCAATTAAATAATATTTTTATACCTTTATCATTAATTTTTTCTTTCTTCAATTTATTTTAATGAATAGTGTTTTTATATATTTACTGATTTCATTAGTTTATCTATATCTCTCTATTTACAACCACTTTCAACCAATCTTTATAATATAAAGAACTCACTCAGATAATTTTTAAAGATATTAAATTGGTTTTCAAATAAACTATTGTCAGATATTTAACAGTTATACTATTAATTGGTTTTCAAATAAAAAATATAGTAGGAAAAGATATATTTTGTAGAGAGAATTAATAAATAATCATAGTAAAGACATGCCTAAAGGTAAGTGCATATGATGCCATGTGCCCTATTTTAACGGTGGATAATCAACTTGTGTTGACCATCTGGTGTCTGATTGGATGCAATGAAAGAGGAGTGTATGTTGTACGTAATGGACGTACGTGAATACGTGACCGTGAATCGTGACATTCGCCCAAACAATTTAAAATATAAAAAGTTTAGTTACAAGCATAGTGTTCATGTTTTACCGAGTTCCAATTTCAACCCCTTTTTTAAAGAGCGAGTGGTTAATACATTTTCAAACAAATACTTATTTTTTTAACATGTGGGTTTGGTTGCGTCTGCGTTTCATTACATGCTACTTTAGTAATAAAGTGAGAGGATTCTACGTATTATGTTTATTGATTAAATTATTTAAGACTTCTTGTGTTAATCCCGTCAACTTTTAAAGTTAAAGTTCTAGAGGAAAAGAAATTGGGTTTGTTGGATTGCTAGGGTGATAAACATTAAAACAATGAGTTTATGTGTGTTTATAGTGGTGCGATCAAATAAGAAAACCAAGGAGGATCTGCAAAATTGCAAAATGAAGTTGAGCTCATAGATTAAGGTTAATCTCAAGTTAGCTTTAGTGATTGGAGGGGTGAATGACACCTGGAAAGTGAGTCCCAGTATTGCACCTCAAGTATTTTAGTGATAATTAAACGCGATTGTTTGATTTAATTTTGATAACCAAGATTAACCAAATTTATACAAGCTGTGCTCTTAAGCTAATTTCACTAATTTGACATAGAGTGCGATTTTATGAAAGATTGCATTACAAACATTTATCGATGGTAAACATGAATCTAATCACTGACAATGGAATGAGTTTGGATGATAATCCAAGTATAAATTGCAAATGTTGAGTGTTTGAAATGTTATTTTTGCCTTGAATTGAAGCAAATTGTAAAATTGATGAAATACTTGGCCCAATCGGCCAACCATGATTAAATAATAAAGTTAAATACCCTACAAGTATGTTCTGACTTTTAAATTAGATTGAGAGATGTCAAACTCATTTTAATAAGATTTGAAACTTGAGCTCAAATTTTATAAATACATGCTAGGCAACTTAAGCGTAAACTCATTCTTTTGTGCCAAATCATAACCAAATAGATATCGATGGACAAATTTAGTAGTCGGAGTTCAATTTCACATGTTAGAGATTAAATCGGTTATAATCATTTTATGCTCATTGTGCTCTTAGAAAGTACACTTATGTACTTTAATTAAAATGACTAATAATATCAAAGTACGTTGGGGCAAAATTAGAATTCTAAATTATTTTTTTATGTCTAAGGTAAGTAGATAAAGTCTTATAAATGAGATAGGTCTACATTAATGCCCATTTACACTGTACATGCACCTAAATGCCATATTTCTATGTTTTGCGTAAAGGGGCCATTTTAGTGTATATTTTATCATGTCACGTGGCTAAAGTTATTGTGATTAAGACGTGCTAGGGAGACTAATAGTTCTAAAATACAACTAAAATTCTCATATAATTGACGTTTAAGAACCTTATATAAAAGTTTTTAATGTAAACCAATAAATCTGTTCCGCTCACTTTTAATCGAAAATCATATACATATTTCTAAGTATTAAAAAGTTTAGAAAAATACATATGTCACGAACAAACTCATTAATCATATCCCTTAAATCCATTAATTTGTGTAATCCTGAGGTTATGTCAAAGCCTTTGGTTTGTCCTCATTGTTTGGAGTACGAGAAAACGTTGGATCAATGCTTACTAAAATTGATTATCCTTGCAACCAGATTTTGAAAAGTTAATATTAAGCCAATCTATCTATAGGGGGTTGATTGTTATAACCCAAATGTAGAGGGGGTGAAACTGAATACTCGTAAAGTTGGGGCGGCTTAATCGATCACAAAAGCCCCCTTTTTAATCTCGTTTTTCTTTATCAACGGTCTCGACGTGTTCACCGAAATCATACACACAATTTTCCTAACAAGCAGCCACTCTTGAATTCGATCTTTTGATCCTAAAATTCTAACAGTTTGTATATCACATCTTTGATCTCTGTTTCTGAATTTGTTTGATTTGTTGAAAAGTTCCGGTTTGCTGTGAATTTCACCGTAATTGTCTCGATTTGAAGTACGATTCGTGAATTGATTTGGTAATCGTGCGAATTGAAGTTTGGAACCGATTTAGACGATTGGAGGTTCGTTTTCGTTGATTCTGTGAAGAACGATGTCGACGTTGACCGATAGGTTTGTGATGTGATATGGCATTGGCTTTTACCCAATCTTACGATGTCGTTTTACATTGGTCGCGAGGCTTCCAAGGTATCCGTTCATTTACACCGTATCACTAATTATTGTTTATCTTAAAACAAGTAATTTCTGTGATTGTTTTGATTTTTTGTCGGTTATTGATATGTTTATTGCATAGCTTTGGAAAAGAATATGTGCGGAAACTACAACAGAAATCAACCTGCTTGTGGAGAATTGGAAGTATATTCTAGGCGGTTTGATTTGCCAGGTTTTTATTCTTCTTGATCTCGTTGTTCTTGTTTCCTTGATCGTTTGATCTGGATTTGATGACGATTTTTGATCCATAGATGAGGTTGAGAGTAGTCGAGTAGAGATGCACAATGCTATAATCC
Organism: Stevia rebaudiana; assembly: GCA_009936405.2. Taxonomy (NCBI): domain Eukaryota; kingdom Viridiplantae; phylum Streptophyta; class Magnoliopsida; order Asterales; family Asteraceae; genus Stevia; species Stevia rebaudiana. Next base: position 4,439,784 of record WOUH02000036.1, read on the forward strand.
GGATCATTATACCTAACCAGCTTCTCTATTACTAATGTTATGCAATGTTATTGATTCCTATAACTTTATAAGCTGTTTGATTTTAGAAGTTGTTTGTACTATAACTTAATTTGCAATTTTCTGGTCAATTAGATTTGAAAAGTTGTTTGTGCTTACTATATCCAACAAGGTTTTTTCAATATGGTCATTTCTTAGCTAAAGTTAAAACTTTTGCTAATTCTCTTTAATATTTTAATCTGTTATATTCATTAGCATGTTAGTAAGATGTTTATTAATCTTATATTGTCATTTTTTTAAAATATTTTCTTCAGTACATTCATGGTTTGGCCGCTCGAGGAGTTCATTATTTTCATCGTCCAGGACCGCTTCTTCAGGATGCTGGATTCTCTCTGCTTCCTGTATGTATAACTCAAGTCTCAAACTTTTTAAATTTAGCAAAAGGTTATTGTGTTTATTACATCGAAAAAAGATTTTAAAATTATATTTATAATTCTATGGTTTGCAGGAACTCGGGCAGGAGAGAGCATACGTCAGTGAGACCGTATTCTCATTTGTCTTTCTATCCTTCTTCCTGGTAATTAGTTTTAATTAGTTATAGACTTTTAGTAACTTATTTTAGTTTTGGTTTACACTCTACCTTATTTTTCATTTATGATTGTGATGTAATTATTGTCCTGATACAATGTTTTGTATTGTTTTATTTTTTTTTCTGGTACAGTGGACCTTTCATCCTTTCATATTCAAGAGCAAAAAGATCTACACAGTTCTAATATGGTGCAGAGTACTCGCGTTTTTAGTTGTAAGTGGCAATTTGTACTGTCATTTTACTCACTTTCATGATAAATGATTATTAGATTATGTTTGTGTGCTTTTGGTAAAGTGAACTAAATGTGTACCAACTCCAAGGACCTTTTGTCAAGAAAATAACTTCTGTCAAACTTTTATGATTGGAATTATTTTGCACACACATTTATATGCATGTATCTTATATATGTCTATGTAGATATAGATGCAAGTATGTATGTATCTTATACATGTTTCATGTGTTTTTCTTTTTGTTAATTGAACAATTTGTCTGGACTTTTAAATGTTCTTAATTTCAACCAGTATTCATCCGTTTCATCAGATGTGCAAAATATAATAATTTTATTTAGAGGGCCCTTTAGAATTACAACATTTTATCTTATGTCATGCAGGCTTGTCAAATTCTTCGCATCATTACATTCTATTCAACTGTATTACCTGGTCCAAACTACCATTGTCGCGAGGTTGGTGAATTTTTTTTATTCAGTTATAATTTTTTTGTTTACTCCATGAACATAAAAATGTAAATATATTAGAATTTTGCATCGATTTCACCCTATAGTTGAAATCTTTTTACATGATTTGCAGGGTTCACGGCGAGCAACGCTTCCTCGTCCAGATAATCTTTTTGAAGTTCTGTTAATCAGTAAGCTTAAATCTTTTTTTTTCTCGTTACGGTTGTTATTTTTTAGTTTCTGATGTTATTATCTTAACTTGCAGTTCCTCGTGGCGTTCTTTTTGGTTGTGGGGATTTAATATTCTCATCTCACATGATCTTTTCACTTGTATTTGTTCGGACGTATCAAAAATATGGTACTCGGAGGTAACGTTGCAAACTTAACATAAAAAGTTTACAAATATATATTTTTTTTGTTATTGGTCTAGTAAAGTAGTTTTCTCAAACGACAGTCTGTTCAAAATTTTGTTTGTTGAAGAATTGGGTTTACAATCTATAAAACGCAACACCTGTTCCAATAGGAATCCCAAAATATTAGTAAAATAAAATTTGATATATTTATAAAACCATAAACAGCATGATCAATAGTTATTATTTACAAACGACTTATAAATTATTATTTTTCTTGCAGATTTATAAAACAGTGTGCTTGGTTAGTTGTTGTGGTTCAGAGTTTATTAATTATTGCATCGCGTAAGCATTACACAGTTGATGTTGTTGTCGCTTGGTAAGATAATGCTTTCCATATATCTTTAACACAAATACAATAAATCTGTTATGTAAGTTGACAAACTTATAATCGTTATTTATATTAATATATTCATTGTAGGTACACAGTTAATTTGGTTGTGTTCTTTGTTGACCACAAGTTACCAGGTTAGTATGATACCTATACCAAATTAAAAAAAAAAAAAAAAACTACTTTTGACCCGTTAACGTGAGATACGGAAACATATAACTGTTACTTTACAGAGATGCCTGATCGCAGTCTTGGTGCGGTTTTGTTACCGGTGAGCAAAGATAGTCGAATGAAAGAAGAAAACACGAAACTTTTAAATGGCAATTCTGGGGAGTCTGTAGATCGGGTATTATTTGTTAATTCTAATTTCTTGGATAGATTTTATTATAATAATAATAAAAAATGGATAAAATAGTGGAAATATTTGAGTTTAATGTTGGTGATATTATTACAGAGGTTGAGAAGTCAAGCCAATGGGAAGGTGAATGAAGATGGTGACAATGTACACATTGAAGTTGTGGATGGTTCATAACTGCTGATGATGATGATGATGAAACCAACTTGTTATGTTGATTCAAATTCATAGACCGTTGAATCCTGATTTGTATCAAGTAAGAAAGAGGGTCTTGTTGCTGTATTCATCTTGATTTTAAAATCCCCCTAGTTGTATTATGAACTTGGTTTTTTACTTTTATTAGCATTTCTTATTTTTTAACTGTTAAGTTTTATATTTTGCTTAATTAAATGGAATCTCAAGTGTATATGGTTCCACTTTCTTGTTAAATCTCCTAAACATGTAAGCAAAGTTATTTTGTAACCAAGTTTTTTAGTAGCAGTTCCTCTCTACGGAATTTTGAATATTTGATGTGATTAATCCTTGTTTTCATCTAAGCAAGTCATGTTTTGTTTTGTTTTGGTTTGGTTTGTTATAATTCATGCTACAACGGCAACTTAATGGTCTTACTAATGTTTTTTATTTGTTAAATAAAAAACGGTTAATCTTTGGCGTTTAATCAAATAGTCCAACTATAAATGTTTAGACTTTAGGCAAGTATAAAATTCACTTCACCCTCAGACTGCTTTTACTTGTATTTTATCACTCATGCGGTGAGCATGCAGAATTGCAGATCATTTTTCATATTTTCGAAAACCGTTGAATCATTCTAATCTTTTGGGGTTGTCAAAATTTCCTTAAAAAAACTGCCTCTTCGTTTATTTGTGATTATCGTTAAAGAAATAAAATGGTAATTACAATATTCTTCTATACAAAAAATCACCTTATTTACACTGAAACAACACGATCAACACCGAGTCCGTGTTCAATGCGTGACACAGACGCAAAATATCATAACGTTGGACATTAACCCTCATCATGTACTAGTCCCTAAATAATATCATTACTATTTAACCCAAAATCTTTTATTTAACGGCAAACAATCACTCATTAAATCCTACTTATAAACTACACATTTGTGGAAACCATGATTTGGACCTTCAACCTAAAAAGAGTGACACCTTTTAGCGTGTGCGGGGTGCACACTTGTTTGAGTCTATTACGACTGGGTGGGGAACCGGGGGTGGCAGACCCGGTAGCGGGGTCCAAGGGGCAAAGCCCCTGGATGGGGTCAAGCTGCAATTTGTTAAATAAAAAATGCACTAGAAACCCGAAATTTTAATTTCTGAAATATAAAAATTATTGAAAATTCAGGTACTTTTTTTTGCCAAAATTCGAACTTGAAAGGGTTAATACTCTCAGATTTCATTCGACAAATTTATTCTGGTTTATACGAAACTCACACTAATTCATACTTGTTCTTCAATTAAACGATTGAGTTTTATCCGATCAAAGATTTAAAGTGAACCACTAAATTCGTTTGATCCAAAACTATTTGTCGACTCTCACTTGATCCAGAGGCATGCGAAATAGTTTTCCGTTCTTTGTAAAATCCACAATATAGAATCAAGTGATCCACTTTTCAAATACCTTTTTATAAAAATGCATTTATTCAAATTCAAACTTACATAGGATCAAGAAAATATACAACCTATAAACATACCTCACCTAACTAATCTATATTAGCCCAAATAAATACCCAAATTCTAGGCCCCATTATTGATCCTAAAGAATATTTTCTTATAATTCCTCAAGGATCACAAATGAGTGGTGGATACCTGGGACCCACTAGAATACACCCCCTTGTCAGCCTTACATTTTCCATAACCCAATCTCATCATCTTTTCATAAACATATTTTACAAAATCAAAACACCACAAAATCCGATCTTCTCCTTTGTCAGCCATGGCAGCAACCACATCTTCAAACCTCCTTCACTTCTCCAGTTCTCACTCAATTTCACGTCTATCACCCCTCAAAACCGCCCTATTTTCATGCTCGAAGCGGCGGCCCTCGGCGGCCACCGCCACCACCACCTCCGCCGGAGCAGTTCGATGCATGGCGGTGGCGTCAGAAGCAGAATCCGTTAAGAAAACAAGTTCTTATCAGATCGTGACATTGACAAACTGGCTGTTGAAACAAGAACAATCCGGTATAATCGATGCTGAACTTACAATCGTGTTGTCCAGCATTTCAATGGCTTGTAAACAGATTGCATCGTTGGTGCAACGAGCAAGCATCTCGAACCTAACCGGAGTTCAGGGTGCGGTTAACATTCAGGGAGAAGATCAGAAGAAGCTTGATGTCGTATCCAACGAGGTTAGTTAATCGTTATCGTAACAATTAATTATAAAAGTTTTAATTAACAGTTGTGATTCTGTATAAGTTTGTGATTAAAATGTTTGCAGGTGTTTTCGAATTGTTTGAGATCGAGTGGAAGAACTGGAATCATTGCATCGGAGGAGGAAGATGTTCCGGTGGCGGTGGAAGAGAGTTATTCCGGCAACTACATTGTGGTGTTTGATCCTCTTGATGGTTCGTCTAATATTGATGCTGCTGTTTCTACTGGTTCGATTTTTGGAATTTATAGCCCTAATGATGAATGTCTTGCTGATATTGGTGATGACTCTGCGGTAATTAACTAATTACTTAATTAATTAATTAATTCCCTTTAAATTATATTCCACGTGTCTTTGTTAAGCGCTAGAAAACTGATCATTTTCGATCGATTTTCAATCACAGAACCTCGATAAGTATTTTTTTCCGACTCATATTTGAGACAGTTTTGCGACCATAAATGCAAGTGGTGGTTGACCTAATATATCAAATCAAAATCAAACACCATTTAACAAGATTTTAATTAAAAAACAAGATCAATTAGTGGAAGTGTAACAAAGTATTTATCGAAGATAGAGTTATAGGTCCAGTTATTTGCTGCATACATACGAAATTTGAATTCAAAATGTCTCAAGTTTGACCAAAAATTCAAAATGCACTTTAAACTAAAAATTGAACGAAATTTATCAACTTTTGAGATATAACTGATATAGTGATATACCCATTAGCATTACATTAACACGTTCATCGAATATGAATATCAAGTCACATTATTTGCAAGAACACAAGATACATGTGAATCTTGAATTCAATATGTTTCAAGTTTGACCATAAAGTCAAAATGCAGCTCGACAGCGTCGAACAGAAGTGCATAGTCAACGTATGCCAACCTGGAAACAACCTCTTAGCAGCCGGTTACTGTATGTACTCAAGCTCCATAATATTCGTTCTCTCAATCGGAACCGGTGTATACGCGTTCACTCTAGACCCAATGTATGGCGAGTTTGTACTCACTCAAGAAAAGATTCAAATCCCAAAATCCGGAAAAATTTACTCGTTTAACGAAGGAAACTATCAACTATGGGACGATAAGCTCAAGAAGTATATGGATGATCTAAAGGACCCTGGTCCAACCGGCAAACCGTATTCGGCTCGCTACATTGGTAGTTTGGTTGGTGATTTTCATCGGACGCTTTTGTATGGTGGGATTTACGGTTACCCGCGTGACAAAAAGAGCAAGAACGGGAAACTTAGGTTGTTGTATGAGTGCGCACCCATGAGTTACTTGGTTGAACAAGCGGGCGGAAAAGGGTCCGATGGGCACCAACGGGTTCTTGATATCCAGCCAACCGAGGTTGGTGATTGAAAATTATAAGTTATTTGTGTTGTTTTATACTTTTATGATTGTTGATTGATGGGTTTTGTTTTTTGTAGATTCATCAACGGGTTCCGCTATACATTGGGAGCGTAGAGGAAGTGGAAAAATTGGAAAAGTATTTGGCTTAAATGTAATATATGAAACTATAGTTTGGTTAAAGAGGTGTTTATGGGGATCTTTGTCATGTTCTAGAGTGCAATTGTGATTATGACAACGTAAGTATAATCAATCAAAGTTTTATAACACATGAAATACTAGACAATAGACATTCTTTTAACATTATTTTATTAGGAGTGCATTTTTTCCTAAACATAAATATACATATGTTTTACATGTGTAAGAGAAATACGAGAACCACATTAAATAGTTTTACTTATTCATAGGTCATTTATTAGAAGAGATAAAAATACTGGGTAGCATCGTAGCGGTTATGTAACCGCTTGATGTACTACACTTAATGTAAAAAGGTACTATTATAATGTGGTTCTCTTAGTTCTCATAACGTTGGTTTTGATTTGAAAGTTTCCCTAACATCAAATAAAGTATACGTTCAAATGTTCGAGACACAAAGGACGTGGTGCTGTTTATGTAAGGGTGGAGGGTGTCATACCCCCTAACCCTCCAACCTTGGCCAACAAAATCCTCACCTTGGTCAATGAAATCCTCTCATGTCATACCAACATATTTTTATCTTCTCTCAACTCTCACCCTATGCAATGATAACCTCTCAACCCTCTCCTCATTTTAATAATATAAACATCACACACATACACTTCGGGGGTCCATCAGGATTCTGAAGCCGAAAGGGTACCCAGAGGGTTGAACTCTAAGCTATGCGGCAGTTGGAACCTTGAGGTACTTGAAGACATACCCGCTCTCCATATCATCCTCTATAAGCGAGGATGCTATTGGGACACCTGTTGCACTAACAAAGTACGTAATGACATAGATGTGTCTCTCTTTCTTCATTCCATGGTGCCACTCTCACATTTGACATTGACATTTTCTTCCTGTGACGTTTGTGGTTGCCAACAAACCATATATGTTCGTCGTCTATAGAGTTCACTGCCACCTAACCACCACTAGGGAACATACATGCATTTCAGGTAGGGTTGCTAATAGATGTGGTCTGACGTTTTGTTAAAACGACTACTAAGCTAAGTCACAACAACTTTTAGTACTAAATTAGTATTTAGTTAAACACTAACATGTATGTTTAACAAACAAGTTAGACGTTAAAGATGGGGGCAGGTCTAAAGATCAAACAGTATCGGGCCGAGGAACCGATTTTCATTTGAATTGGATTCTGATCACTCACTATGGCCCACTAGGCATCCATGACTGAATGATAACATGTCTAATAATTAGGTTTGTCACCGAACCGAACAAAACTTTGAGATAGTTTGTTTGGCACTTTTTAACATACGTATAATAAAAATAAAGAAAATAACATTCTAGATTCTAAACAGCAGACATAGTTACTTTAAGAAATAATAAATACGATACTTCAATTAAAATGACTAACACAATATTCCAAAATAAATCAGAATAGATGAACTAAAATAATTGAATTGTATATAATCTTGTTGTATTTCCACCACCATGTGTCGTAATTCTATGTATCCGACCACTTCATATCCTTTTGTGCTCCTTTCGTTTTCTTTGAACCACAAAAAGAATTAAGAATTGAAAGGTCACGTGAAATAAAGGAAAAAAGTAAATAAAGGTAATAATCGTTTAATTAATTGTACATGAGGATGAGGGGATCCTAGGAACAGCTGTCCCCTGCCCAATATACATATTTTCACATTTGACACTTTACTTGCTATATTTACAAATAAACATGTTAGAGGATATCAACCATCCAAATTGTTTTACCCTCCAAGTTACACTTGAACTCAAAGACCAACCCAATCGAAAACTCAAAGGAAAACCTTATGATCTTTGGGACAAGGAATCGGACCCAGAAACTCCCAAATGGAATGTCAATGGGTATTGTTAAACTATTTTTTTTTTAATACCAAATAGCGCGGTCACCCGGCCCTACCCTGACAAACAGACTAGTCTTCCGCCCAACGAAATCGTTGAAAGCATGGCGACCACGTCCTACCAATTAAGGAGTAAACCCACTTTATGGGGAAAACCCCTTGTCTCACTCAATGGCTTTTTTTGCTCCGAGTGAGACTACAACCTGAGACTTAGACTTGCCACTTAGGAAGTACTCAGGGCATATTAGAACAAATGCCCTTGATGGTATTGTTAAACTATATACCTATTGATATCTCTATTATTTTATGATCTTTAGTTTAATTTTACGTTCTTATTTGCAAAGAAAAGTGATTTTTTACTTTAATTTTTTTTAATCCTTTACATGCACATTATATATTTGATTAAATACTTAAAGGAAATTATCTTTCATATTGAAGTTCGATGTCATTTTATTAGTATTAATCATACTTTTTAAATTTTTTTATATATTTAAATAGTTGTTGGTATGTTTATTGTTTATACCTTTTACATAGATAGTCATGTAGCTAGTATTTTTAACAAAAATGTAGTTAGTAATTCACCAACATGTTAACTTGTTTACAAGTTAATATTATTGATTTTAATAATGACCAAACAATATATATATCATCATTTGTCACCTCTTAAGAAAACTTCTGAATGAGTAAGTGTTAAACCAGTAAAAGGTCTGAATCATTAAGTGCTAAACCAGTAAGAGGTCTGAACCATTAAGAGCCAATATAATGCTTAACAATTCAGAGGAAAATATCTGATAAATTCAGATAAAAGGTCTTAACCATTCAGACTTAGGGGTTGTTTGGAAACTTCTGAACGGGTAAGTTCTGAACTAGTAAGAGGTATGAATCATTAAGGGGCTGTTTGGTAAAATCTGAATCATTAAGTTCTGAACCATTAAGATGTCTGAATGGCGAAGAGGCTCTGAACCAGTAAGTGCTGAACCATTCAGACTCTTATTTTTAC
>WOUH02000036.1:4466647-4480129 GCA_009936405.2 Stevia rebaudiana
TCTTGGACAGTTGATGTAACACCCGGTTTTCCAATATGCTATGACATGTTTGTAATCTAGACGGTACCTAAGTGTAAGTTAGTATTAATATAATAGAAGCCCTTTTATCTTATCTTACTACTATTAGACTGCCCGTTATGGGCTTCAAATGGGCGTGGAAGGGGCTTCGAAGCCCTCCAACACCATTACAGCTAGGCGTGGAGGGGGCGTGGAGGGGGGAGGCGTGGGTTTTTCCACGGGCGTGGGGGGAAGAAGAAGCTGACTTTGTGGGCCCCATCTGCTTTCTTTATCTTTTTTTATTGTTTTCAACCAGTAATAAAATACCACCTCATTCTCCTATTTTTTACCCAAAGCCCCTTCAAAGCCCCAACCATTACACTCATTTCCATCACCCTTTTTCTCTCTTGCGTGTCACTGACGCGTCATAAAAAACGTCCCTTCAAAGCCCCGCCCATAACGCATACTCTTATAGTTGTATTTCTCTCATTTTTCTTCTCCGATCACTAACCCCTTTCTTCTTCAAAGCTATATTTCTCTCATTTTTCTTTTCCGATCACTGCATCCTGCTTTCCAGTTGCTTTCAAGTGTTCTCTGAAGAGAAGGTTGGTTCGTTTTCGTTTTTTGGATGTACACAAACGAATGTCAGTTAGTATCTCCTCTTTTAGGTATGGATTTCATGACCTAACATCTGTTTATTTTCGTTTTTTAGGTCTGGTTTTCGGGATCTTATCATTTGAATTCCAAGGTAAGTTCTTTTGATTTTAACTTTATGGCATGAAAATTAAACAACGACTGAAAACAAATTCATTAATTTTTTTTGTCAAAACTGTTAATCTGATGTTCAGAGGATCAAACTCCTAAAGTTGCGACTTAATATATTGGAGAATTAACTCTTGATTAGGGTTGGTAATTTTGTTCAGCACGAAATTTGATTAAATTCTTATGTAGTGTGAACTTTTGGTGTTGCATATAGTGTGCTTTATATACCGATTTCTATAACTGCAATGAATATAATTTGGGTCTAATCGCAGACGTTTTTAAGCAATTCATTCTCTGATTTTCCCTTCTAAAGTGTCCTAATCCTTAAACATACATCAGCATGGACTTACAGTTAAAGGAGTTGGGACAGCTGTTATGTTCTGAATGGATATGGAAGTATCATGACAACTTAAATTAACTGCATTTGAAATAACTTTCTAAAACAAAAATTGTTTGGTTTCGAACAACTTTTGAAGTTGGTCACTGTTGCACCGTTTTGATTAGTGTTAGATTGATAAGCCATTTTCCAAATAACAACTTTTTGCAGTTCATCTAAGTATTCTTTTGTTACGTATCTTTCCATTAATGATAAGTAGAAGTTGACAGATAAGTAAGAATCAGTATAAACTTATAGTGAGTATGCTTGACTTCTTATATTGAAGGTCAAAATAATCATATTTCAAGAAGGGAATGCAAAATTACTTTTCTGTCATTGGATTTATGAATGTTTGGATTGCGCTTTTAAACTGATAGTCTGATTATTAATACTTTAAACAACAAACACACATCCAATCATCCATACACTATCTTTGGTACAAAGTTTTATTAAGCTACCTTCATTTTTAATTTTTATAAAAAAGTAAAGTAATAACTTTTGATCAGAGGTTTTTTTTTAAAATGACTTACAACATGTCATGCTTCGATATATCATATATCTATACCCGTTAAAAAACTAATTAGAGTTAATTACAAAGATGGTCCTTATGGTTTGTGTAAAGCAAAAGGCTTAAGTACTAAATAAGAAAAGTAAAAAGTTTGTGGTTTGTGTTTTTAGTTTTGTAAAAAGTATAGGTAATAAAGCTAACTTCCATTAAATTAGTGTGATTGACAACAACGCCCTTTGAATTTTCTAATAGTCAAATTCAGTCGGTGGAAAGTCAAAGGGTATTTTGGTCATTTCACAAAAAGTTAACTTATGTTAAGATTCACGGAGATGAGTTGGGATATTTAGCAAAAGTTATTGAGTCAGTTAAAATAAATATGAATGGTATTATGCTTTGTTGGTTTACTTCTATTAAAGATATATAATGCAGATTCTGCACATGATTATGCTTAGGTCAGTTGTTTTTCCTTTTGTTGCAGCTTAACGTATGGTAGGATAACTCTTGATTAAGGTTTATTGTTTGTTGCAAGTACACTTTTCAACATTTATTGTATATATTGAAAACCTGCGATTGCATTAAGTTGGATACGTGTATGACATATGCATGTTCAATTGTCCATTTTTCTTAAAATTGGTCATTGAGTTTAATTGTTGTTTGATTAATCACCTTTAAATTGCTATCGTTGATATGTTTGACTGATCCTTTGGCTTTGTTTCTCCATTTTATGTATTGATCCAAATTTTGTTTACACAGTCAGTATTGAATATTATTCAGATTGTCAAGATATAACACTTCAATGACGGATCGTATTGGCTAACTTTTTTTTGATTTAGTTGTAATTGTGATGTTATCAATTGGTCTGTTGGTGGAATTTTTTTTTGCTTACTTACTGTTACATTAAATTTTGTTTATTTAGTGGTCTGCATGTCATGTTTTGCTCTGCCCTGTTTAGATTTTATCTTTATATTGGTAATTAGTTTTTTACCCATTCGACCCGTTTCATTTTTAGCTACTATTTAAATGAAAATATCAATCAAGTTTATTAGTTAAATTAAGGAAATAAAAAAGTTACACAGGTAGTCATTTTTCTGATCGTCTGATCTTGAACTCATCATGTGACGAAATTGTTTAATTAATGTTTTCCCCTTTATTAATTGTTTTGTTGTATACTAATTGTTTATTCTTTATTTAATTAGGTTGGTTCCTACTTTGTGTATTTATTATTATCAATGAAGTTTTTTTTAACAATACAGGTTCGTGGCATTAGTTGTTGAATACATCACCATATAACCTCTCTCGCACTCATCTGCAAGGTATTACATTTATTTACCTTTTTTTTTAAATCAATTCGGCAACTATTGGATTATGTTAAGGAATAACTGGCGCTTCAATGGCCATACTTGATTTTAATGCTCATTTAATTTTTTTTGGTTTTGGGTTTAGTAATCTGAAATGAATGTGAATTTACTTTTTTTATATTTAAGCTTGAATTATCAACTGACATTCTGATTCAAAAAAATAATTGCTTTTATCTTCTTATTTATTTTTATTTAGCTCCCTGGAAGTCATATTTTGATTTTCCCATGTTTAGATTTTACCTCTTTTTTGATAATTAGCTTTTTACCCATTTGACCTGTTTCAACTTTAGGTACTGTTTATTTTAAATTATTAACTTGCCTTTAAAAGTTTGCTGCTCTTTTAGTATTACCAATGAATATTTTTTCTGTTTTTTTAAAAAATGAGTTCGCATAATGTTGGATTATGTTGAGAAATAACCGTCACTTCAACGGACTGATTTCTATCCGGTATGGATTCTTAAATTAGAAAATTCATTCAAACGATTGGAGTTACCCATTTACTAAAAAAAATAAGGTTTATTTTATTTTATTTTTTTTAGACGTTCGAACTGAATGTTAATTTAAATTTTTTAGATGCTAGGTTTACCTATCCGAATTGAATACTGGGTTACTTTTTTTAGATTTAAGATACGATTATCAACTAACATTCTTAATGAAAAAAAAAACACCTGCTTTTATCTTCTTTTTTATTTTAGATACTTAAAACTTGAGATCTTTTAATAAAAGTATTACAAGGTTACAAGTTATCATTCAAGTCAGTTTAGGTCTAATTCTATAATCAAAAGAAAAAGTTTATAGACAAACACGTAACTGCTGTTTACGGCTTACATTATCCAATCATTGGTAATTCTCCCCTTTTTAACATGCTTATCCTTAAAACATACGTCTTCGTGTAGGGTCTTTCGACCGGTTTCGCTTCTATCACTACCCTCCCACTTCAGGTTGGTTATAACTTTTTTTTAACTTAATACCTAGAATTAAGTTTACCATCTATTATGGTTATCTGCTTTTTAAGTTTTTCTTTAATGCTTTACAAGATACCAGATAACTATATTACTTATAATTACACCTTTCCTTTCAGGTATTTTATAGACATGGAAAATCATGTACGTTGAAGATCAGCAAAACCAATTACTACTTTTTTTGTAAAACTGGAAAGATCATGAAAACGAACAACTTCTCTTTTGTCTAAACTTGCGTTAAACTACTTTACTATGTATTACTACGTATCTAAGTTTGTAATGAAAAATAAGTTATCTTAAAACAAAAGTAATAGATATACGTCTAATAACACACCACTTTCTAAGACAAATCACTCGGTTGAAATTTCTAGTTATTCTTAAATACAACAATCTTTTTGGTGGATTTTGTAATTTTGTCATGGAATAATTCTGCTTGTAATAATTGAATTTGACTTAAAAAGATGGTTCCTATAGCTTATAGCTTGAAGATAAGTTATCTCTCATGCCTTATCGTTAATTGGAAGATTATTTCTTTTAAAAAAGAATAAAAGATTAAACACCACGTGATTTAATAATATATTATAATTATAAATAAATTGTTTATTTATAAATTATTTTTATCTTCAAAACCATAAAGATCAATAAATGATTATTATCTTCGAAACCCCCAAAAATACTATGAGGTGTTCAAAAATAGTCGAAGTAGAACCGATACTAAGACCATACGTAATGAGGTTTGACCATCAAGTGACCATCCTATTTGGCACTTGGTCACATCATCATCAAACCATTTTATCATTACACATAAAGGAAGTGACCATCAAGTGATATAAAAAAGTGACCATGATCACTTGGTGATGAACATAAATGGAATTAGTTTCCTTATTTGTTTTAATATCAACCAATACAAATAATCAACATCATTATTTATTTTTTTCCATCACTCACTTTCTATTGAAGCCCTATTACACGCATTTTTATTCATATCTATCTCGATTACGTGGTATCAATGTGTCAACTTGGTCACGCCCCTTCCAATTGACCAGTACACATAATCTAACCGACACAGTTTTACGATTTTAAAACAAACCATAAACGCATTAAACAACTAATCAATTTGAAAACGCCAAGCACCATGGAGTAGCTTCTCGCTATCTTCCACAATGCCACCGTCACCGTTAATATTATCCTCGGTGGATCACTCTCCTTTTCTTTCTCACAATTCCAAACACAAATCAAACCTCACTCAAATTCACATACGTCTCTCCCCATTTCCACCCGATTCTCTCTCTCATCTCATCATCTTCTTCTATGTCTGTTCTATCTGAGATCGATTCAACAACCCTAAAGTGAGCTCTGTATCCTTGTAGAACAATCAGTAATCAAATTTAGATGAGGAGGATGGTGAAGACGATCAACAGTAGTCAAACTCCCACCGGTCTTTCTGTTTTTTTCATAGTTAATGCTTATCCCAAAAGGTATTCTTCCAAGATCCCATCTGATTTAGTCCTCTTCTTGGGCCTTGGATTCATTGATTGGTAGGTTTCGTTTCGCTGGTGTTTTTGATTTCATAATCTACTTCTAATTTGCTGTTTTGGGTATAAAAAGTCATGGAATTGCTCTTTGTTTTTATTCGGTATACGGAGATTCATGCCTATTAAGGTGTATAATTATTTGTTTGCTGATTCATCGGTTCGATTAGGCTCTCGTCGTTAAACAAATTGGGGCTTTTTCACCAACTGGTAATATGATTAGGTTTTTTGGATCGTTTGGATAAGATTGATGAATAATTAGGTCAAAATTACTCTAAATATGACCCTTGTGATGATGAACTCCAACCCACGATCTCAATTAGTAGCCATTAGGAGTGTGATTTCGTGAGATGGGAGGTTCGCTTCTCACAAGTTTTTTAATGTTAAACCATCATCCTTCAACTCTTTTGTCAATGGATTCAAGCGCGTCTTCTTCTCACGATGATTTAGATCTTGAAATGAGTCACCAGATCAACCCAACCCGACCTCCAGATATCAACTTACCGTTGTCAGTTGACAGAACTTCACCACCACAATCATGGAACCAAGATCAGTGTGAAGTTCTTGATGTTGGAGTCGGTCTAGTGTCACAGTTATACGAAACCGAAAGCTTCCTAAATGTTCCAAAAGTAGGTAGAAAATGTGCGAAACGAGTAGATAGCATATGGGGTGCTTGGTTTTTCTTTAGTTTTTATTTCAGACCGGTTTTAAACGATAAATCTAAAGCCAAGATTGTGACAGATAGTAATGGGGTTTCAGGGTTTGATAAATCAGACCTGAATCTTGATGTTTTCATGGTTCAACATGATATGGAAAACATGTACATGTGGGTGTTTAAAGAAAGACCCGAAAACGCACTGGGTAAGATGCAGTTAAGAAGTTACATGAACGGGCATTCCCGACAAGGCGAACGCCCGTTTCCGTTTAGTGTTGATAAGGGTTTCGTTCGGTCACATAGGATGCAAAGAAAACATTATCGGGGTTTATCAAATCCACAATGTGTTCATGGTATTGAAGTTGTTCAAATGCCTAATTTATCGTTTCTTGAAGAAGATGAACTCAAAAGATGGACTGAACTCACTGGAAGAGGTTCAAATTTTGTAATCCCGCGTGCAGCTAGCGATTTCAGTTCGTGGAGGAATCTTCCGAGTACCGAGTTTGAACTTGAAAGACCGTTGACGATTAAGAACAATTTGAACTCTCAATCTAAAAAGTTACTTAACGGGTCAGGGTTAAATCTGTCAACTCAGCCTTTGAATCACAATCACACCAACGGGGATGCGAACGCGAACGTGATGAATCTATCACCGATTGGGAGCAAGAAAAGGAAAGACTTGTTTCCACAAGGAAATGAAGAAGATATTTGTTTAACGGCTAATCATCCTCCACCCGAAACATTACCAAACTTGGAAATGAATCCAAACGACCCGTATTGGTTACACGAGTTCAGTGGGGTAGTAAGGAGTGCGTGTGGGCCCGTGACAGCTGCAAAAACAATATACGAAGATGAACAAGGTTACTTAGTTGTTATAAGCTTACCGTTTGTAGATCTTCAAAAAGTTAAAGTTTCTTGGCGAAACACACTTACACATGGAATTATTAAAGTATCTTGTGTAAGTGTATCGCGTATGCCATTCATCAAAAGGCGGGACCGCACTTTTAAGCTTACGGACCCGTGTTTGGAACATTGTCCGCCAGGCGAATTCGTCAGAGAAATCCCGCTTTCAACCCGAATCCCCGAAGATGCAAACATAGAAGCGTATTATGATGGGCCCGGTACAATGCTCGAGATTTTGGTCCCGAAAATTAGAGAGGGACTTGAAGAACACGAGGTGCGTGTTTGTCTTCGTCCTCATCTTGTCGGTAATGATCTTATGTTGACTTGAAAATTGTAAGTTGAAGCGAAGATAATCTGTGGTTTTTAGTTTAGTAATCTTAGTATGTATTGTATGAAAAGATAACGATCCACAACGATTATCGTTATATATATAATAAAATAAATGTTTGATGAATTTATGTATGAAATAATGTAGCTTTAAAGTAAGTTGATGTTGATTCGTGCAACCTTGTTAGGAATCTAGATACTTTGTATCTTTTTGGGCCATATTAATAGTTTTTTGTGTCATTATTCCGACTTCCTTTTTCTGTGTGATTTATGGAAAGTGTTGTCATGCCTTTTTCTTTATTTATTTCTTGGTGGGATAATATCTCTATATATATGTGTTTGTAGTTAACCCAATTATATCCTCAACCGACCCGAATAGTCAACAGGTTCATGGTCATGTTGACCGGACAAATTTTGGAGTGTTCAACCTTTAAATGTTACCTTAAAGAGGTTTCTTTGTAACCCGATAATTGATGTTTATATGTGTTTGTAATGAGACGAATTTTGGACTTTTCAACTTGCAGGTGTACCTTAAAGTTTATTATTTTTATTTTTTTTAATTTAAGATTTGTAACCCGAGTCTTAACTACCAAGGTTATTGTGTGGGTGGATGTGTCAACTGTCGTTTTAACATGTGTCCCAACATGTTTGAGCATTTTAAAAGGGGTTTTGTGAATAGGTGGTGTTAGTTATAGTTGGGGTGACTGTTTGAATTATGAGGTTATTTTTGGAACTTTTGGGAAATTATGGAAGGTGACATGGAAAAAAGCAAGTGCAGTAGATGGTGGTGGTGGTGTAACCAATGAGTCTCATTATTTTGGTCAACCTTTTTGTTCTGTTGGTTGTTGACTTTGCTTCTTGTACTTGAGAGAATGAGAAATTGACCCGACTCCACACCCGAACTTGTTTTGATTCAATACTTAACCTAACCCGTTGCATTTTTCTAAGTGTTATTTGGGTTTGTTATGCAATCAGTTTAACTAGGCTAATATTTAATTAGTATTAAATTTTTCATTTTTTCTCTCATTCACTGTTTATGAACTTAAAAAAAAAAACTATTGGTTATTCCGTTAAATTTTAAAAGCAAAATTAAATTTCAGACACAATTTTCATTATCAACTCATAATTACACTCGAAAGACCAACATTGCGAAAACAAGCTAACAACTAACTGTCTAGTTTTCACATAAATTCATAGATGACTAGTGACCACAAAACATATCTACAAACATGATTTCTGGTCGATTATTAACGAAGAATGAAAATAAGAAATGTCTTCTGTTTATGAAAAATCAAAAACATAATGTATCCAATAACCTTATATCGGACCGGTTCTTAACGCATGGTCCAAATCAGCAATCAAGTCATCCACATCTTCAATCCCCACTGATATACGGATAAGATCTTCAGTTAGACCTCTCGCTTCACGAACTTCTGCTGGTATGGCTGCATGCGACATGAAGCATGGCATGCTTATTAATGATTTTACACTCCCTGCAAAAATTAAATTAAATTAAATTAAAATAAGAGGTACTAAAGTAATAAACAACTTATATCTTTTCACAAATGTATTTTGGTTAAAACATATGTCAAACGATTACCAAAACTGACAGTTATGCTGAAATACTTGGTGGTTTCCACTATGTGCTTTGAAAGTGCTAATGACCCTGTCAGGAAACTCAAGACGGATCCGGCTCCTTTTGCCTGCAAGATGATATTATTTTTGGTAATCGTTACGAATCTTTTAGTCTATAAAATAAACATTTCATTTATTTTCAAGTTAACGTTAACAAATTGCTTTTTGCTTACTTCCCAAAAAGAAACAATAACTTAATTAGCACTGGTTAACAAAAGTTGTATGCAATGTGTTACATGAAAATCACTATGAAGTTTTCTGATGGCCCACCAACAAAAGGTTAACAAAATCCACTAGACTGAAGGGTCTGAATCTTCTGTTTTTCAACAGTTTATTATATATTATTTATTTAATTATTTTAATCTTTACTTAGTTATTTTCATCATAAGTTATATAAATTATAACTATCATGTAACTATGTAAATACATCCTAAATATATTAAAAAAATTGTATAATTATCCTAATGTTCTGTTTATTTGTAATTTGTCACTTCACTTTAACCAGTCAACTACTATGTCCCTATAATACCACTTTTAAATGTCTTCATTGATCCACTTAACTACTGTAGCATTACTCTTTTGCCCATGTTCATTTACATTAATAAGTTAAAGTCCTCAATGTGGAATAACAATTATGTTTGGGTTCATTACTTCATTCCACTTTACTTAGTGCATACATGTTAGTATGTTAAATTATCTTTTTAATTCTAAATAAGACTATATAAATAAAAAACTATAAATACATACGCGTACATGCGTACATGTACAAGGGGTGTAAGAAAACAAAAAGTAAATACCTGCGAAAAGTGTAACACGCGTCCAGGATGAGTATCAAGACCAGCATAATTAACCTTCTTTACCAATGGATGAGAGGAGAGAAATTCAGCTATCTTTTGTGCATTTTCCTAGCAAGGATCACAGAGCATTTGTTTAAAAAATTCATACAAATAACTTTATCAAATTTTTTTTTTTTAATTTACTACTTAAATAGTACTTGTTGCTTCTCGACCCGTAACGCCATTGTCTTGATTCCACGTAAACAGATCCAACAATCAAAAGGTGCAAGCCCGGATCCTTCTGCATTTTGTAGAAAATACAATTCTTTTGCCAGCCTGTTTTAGATACGCGATAACAGTCAAAAGTTTACATAAGTAATGTTATCCGTTTATGGATTTTGTAATTTTCCAAATAAACAAACCTTTCGCCTTTTACAGCAAGCACTCCAGCCATAACATCACTGTGTCCAGCAATGAATTTTGTAGCAGAGTGCATCACAATGTCTGAAAATGGCACAATAGTAATTTCACTACTATAGATATATAAACACAAAAATTCACAAATTTTTTTTTTTTTTAAAATGACATTTTACGCACCTGCCCCGAGTTCCAAGGGTCGAGACAGTACAGGAGACATAATACTATTATCCACCAACACAAGAGCATTATTTGCATGAGCAATTTCAGCTATTTTCTGAATTTAAAAGGTCATCATACGCTTTATATATGTTTATATAACGAAAACAAAAAAGGAGATAAATTTAAGTATTTAACACTCATTAACAGTATGTTAGAACTTACACGAATATCAGATATTTGTAATCGGGGATTGGTTGGACTCTCTAACCACACTAGCTTAGTTTGGGGACCAATGGCAGCAGCAACATCGTTTAAGTTAGTTGTGTCGACTCGCCTTCAAATTTGGTTTCAATATATTATAAACAAATGGTTATACATAACTTAAGATTTATAAGTTTTATCATTTTATATTCAAAATGAATGTACTGACTTAACAATGACTCCTGTCCTTGGAACGACTTGTGACAATAATCGATCAGAACCGCCATATATGTCTTCTCCAGCAACAATTTCATCGCCTAAAATTATATGAAATAATTATGAACAGAGTAACATTAATTGACTAATTATTTAAAAAAATCAATGTTGTGTTATAAAAAGCAGTAATAAATATTAGACTTTACCAGATTTAACTAAATGACTGACTGCAGATAAAGCAGCCATTCCACTTGTAAAACAAAATGCTCGATCTGCTTTATCAAGCTTCGCTAAGAGACTAAACAGATGAAATGAGAATAATTTTAAACAAAGATATTATATTAGCATTAGCAAATTTGTGTGTATATGAGAAAACAAACCTTTCAAGCACATCACGTGTGGGATTGCCACTTCTAGTGTAATCATACGGACCATTTTCAGTTGCTGAAGGCTGCAAAAGCATGAAAATATAAACTTTTAATTATGATATTTCTATCTTTATGCCATAAATGTCAGGTTTGATTTTTGTATCTCAACTCAAAGTTCATACTAATCATTTAACGTTTTGAGCATCGACTTCTTAAATTTGCAATGCTTTTTGTGCATTGTATTGTAATTTTCAAGTTATTTATAAGAACTTAAGTGAACAAATATGAACTTAGGAGTTGTGAATTAATCTTTAATTTCTAACAATAAAAACAAAATTCCACCTGTTTGAAAGTAGCTGTCTGGTATAGAGGCGTGCTCATTGCACTATAAGAATCAAATTTGTTCTCAAAATTCATCAATATAGTTGATACACTAGGCTCCTTACTGTCGGTTTCAGTCATTGAATCTGCATCAAAACAACCATATGAACACATTAACAAAAAGACAAAAACATTAAAAGATTTCCCAAAACCCTACCATCTAAACATCCTGCAATCTCATCAATCACAGCTGATGTCCTCACATCCATCATCTCCTTCCTAGAACAGTGCAATACCAATGAACGATATTTGCTTCCACCACAAGCTGTACACCCGAAATTAACAATCCCCTATAACATCATACAAAATTCTTAACATCAAACACATGAATCAGTGCAGATATCGTTACACAAACTAAAACTAAGCAATATACTACAACTCCGGCTAGCTTTAGTTTCATTTTCTTAGAAAACCTAAGAACAAAGGTATCGATGTCCACAATCTATAACATGCTGGTACACCGAATTGAATGCAACGATATCTTATGATCAAATCATGTGGCTATAGATTCAAATTGCTAATTTCAAAACCTGACAGCTGAATGTCCTCTTCGTTGTATCGAGAAACCTAAGGAAATAGATCAATAACGAAATTGAACACGTAAACTGAACCGGAAACTTACTCGGTGATTGTTAAGTTCAGACGGTGGAGCTGTGAACAGCGGCGACTTTCCGATTGAGGAAGGAGTTGCAGCCATTGATGTATTTGGATTGTTGCAGACGAGTGGGTCCATAACTATCGAGCCGACGAATGTATTTAGACACAGAACTGCCCGTATTCAAGACCCTTTAAATATCTGTTTGTCGAATATAATATTAGTTGAAATCCGGTAACTCGCAGGATCTCAGGACCTCTGATCCTATTTCTAAGCAATGATATTTGAACTTTTAAGTTATAACCATTCAAAGATATTTAAGAAATGATACATTTTGTTACACGGTGTAAATGTGTAATGAAGTGTGTCATCGCTAGACTAAAGTTTTTTGATAGTAAAAATCACTATGTATAAATTTTACGAAATACCAATAATGAATTTTAGATTCTTTTGTTGGGTATATTTTTAGTTAGGTTTTTTATTGTATTTATTATTTTGATAACCTGTTTTTGTAATTATAAGTGAATAGATCATATAAAGTATTGGTGGAACATATTTTATAGTTGCTATTAAAAAAATAGTTGTAAATTTTTTATAAGTTATGTTTCAAGTTAAGGTTGTGAACATATTTTGCCCGGGGTCTTAAATATGTTTAGGATATAAAATTAACTTTGAAATCAAAATATGTCGACTGAAGGATACAAGTAGTTCTTAACTTCTTGCATGTTAGTTCTTTTACAATAGTTGATGGTGCTTAACTTTGATGTATTGTGTATATGAGTTGAACAATTACCTAACAAATAAATATTTTTCCAAAAAAAGGTTATTTAAGAATCAAACAGACAATAAATAATAACAAAACGAAGGTGAAACTAAAAACAATTGAGACAAAGATTTAAAGTTATTAATAAAACTCATATATCTTAATTTTAAACTGTAGTCAAGATGTACATTAAATATTCCAATTTATTATCTATGTGTCCAAATGTTTAATTCAAGACTAGGCGTAAAAAAAATCAAATCTGAATTGGGAGGCACCCAAAACACCAACTGAGGTGCGGCAATTCTTAGGATTGACTGGATATTACAGGAGATTTATCGAAAACTTCTCCAAAATTGCACTATCACTTACTGTTCTAACACAGAAAGGTAAAAAGTTTGAATGGGGCGAAAATCAAGAAGCTGCCTTTCAACTTTTGAAGCAGAAACTTTCTAGTGCTCCAATCCTATCTCTTCCAGAAGGAACGGAAGGATTTGTCGTGTACTGTGACGCGTCACGACAAGGTTTAGGTTGCGTGTTGATGCAGAATGACAAGGTCATAGCATACGCATCTAGACAACTCAAAGTTCA
>WOUH02000036.1:4480229-4516680 GCA_009936405.2 Stevia rebaudiana
TGTAATTTGTCTTGTGTAAACCTGGTGGCTCGATCCTGGCATGATTATTGGTTAGTGATGATCCCTTTTCTTGGGCCTAAGGTCGGGGACCGGGGGCCGGGAGGCGGGGTGTCACATGGTATGTTTACTACATCAAATTCTAGATTGTAAAGTTGTAAACACATGCATTACTTGTCTTACAAACAACGTTTCCGTTACAACAAAAAACCAACATGAGGTCGAGTGAACCTCGTACATCATCATCATCATCTACCTGCAACAAATGTATACAAATGATTAAATGATGTTCACCTTCTTCTAGGCCTTGTAACTCTCGTGGCCCCACCATGAGATTCTGCTTTCACAGATGCAGAACTAGTTTTTTTAACTCTCTGCTTTGCTGTTCCTGCAAAAATATTTAAAACCAGCGTTACGTCATATAATAATAATATTATTTAGAAATCATTGAAGTTTCACAGTACCTTTGGGTACAAATTGTGGAGATTGAATCTCATCATCATCACATGGTTCTGACTGAATCACTTGACTAGACGCGTGTGAGCTTTCTTCAGTTTCCACAGGTTTTGAAGCGGTTTCGTTTCTAGAAGCGTCACATGTTCCATCCATTGAGGGATCCATAACCTCACCATCTGTATCATATGATTCAATATCATTAAAAACTACCATTTTCTTATTTTTAACCTTAAAAGACAGTAAAAACGTTGATTTAATTTAATATTTTGTTTTACTAACCTTCAGCAGCTTCAGACTCGCTACTTTCTTCTTGAATGTTATTATCCAATGTAATGTTTTTCATGGCTTCTGCTTTCTGTTGATGAGCAGCTGCATTTCTTGTTGTAAGTTCTTGTTCTTTTTTATCAATATGAAATTTGTCGATTTTGCCCTCGAATTCTTCAATGGATGCCTTTAGTTCTGGTTTGGCAAACTTTTTACCCTGAATTGAAACAGATATATAAAAGTGTGAAATGTGAGTCATGGTTGATGAATTTTTTTTTATTATGGAGTTACTTGTATAAATACGCGTAGACTGTACCTTGTTTATTATGGTTCTGAAATGATCCATCACGGTATCGTTTGATAAAACATGTTCATAAAGTTTAAATAATTCTATCAACTTCTTAATTCCTTTATCAGTAAATGATAGCTGTGAGAGACAATATGATATGTTTTCCCACTGCCTTGCATCTACACCAAAAAGTAATTAATTAGGTACTAATGTAAATAAAATTATATTATAATAAATGACAGTGAAAAAACAAAAAATAATTAAAAATGTTGTTTTAAGATTCAAACCTGTGACACCACTGAATCTATGGCATAGCTTTTCCACAAGGGCTTCCATTTGCTTGTCCTGTTAATATTATAAAAGAAAAGACCAAATTAACCTCGTTGATACCAAAAAACAAGTTAATTTTTACCTTCTTAATTGACCCTATCAAGAACTGCATGATGTTGAAGAAAGCATCTCTTTCAAGATCCTGATTTGATAACTTGCCAAGAATATCCGGTAGTAAATTATATATAGGATTATTCCCTGAAAAAAATAAATACACAATTAATAAGAAGTAACAAACTAACAATCAAGTATTCAAGTCTGCAGTTAGCATCAATATTAACCTTTCTTTGACAACTCATGGAAAAATAGTTTTGCAAGATTAGAAATTCTTTCATCTTCATCTTCTAGTCTCATTGCCATCTCATTTATATGACCTTTAACCTAACAAATATAAAAACACATTCAGAAACTAATTATAATTAAAAAGATTTAATTTCAAACAAAGTAATTAGTCAGAATCTGGTTACCTTCATCATGTCATTGAGAATGAGATGAGAGAGAACTAATACAGCATTCTTCCTAACAGAAAGTGAAGAATCATGAAGTCTTGAATACATGTTTTCTGTCCATGGTTCTAGAAGATTTGGAAAACGAACTGCCAGATCACCAAGAGCAATTGTACAGTTGGACCGAACAGTTTCAGATGGTGCACTCTCAACAACAGTGAACAAAAGCTGAAGATTTGCTTCACTGTCCAGTTTATAAAATTTAAATTTTTTAGACATAAAAATCTAAAAAACAAAAAGTGATGAAATAATTATACCAAAAGTTGGCGTCAATTATCATCAACCGGCATAAAGCAAGCATCCCAGATGCCTGTAGTTCAGGATACTATAGTAGAATTGTAACCATGTCAGCACTATATTTTAACCACATGAAAACATTTATAAAATATATATATATAGGGATAAGATAATATGGAAACCCAGTTTCAACGAGAAAACCATGAAAACTCATTTAAAAAATCATTTTTATTTTTTGCAAAAAAAAGGGTAGATTTTATCCCCATTTTCGCCACTTAAACAAAAACAAAACAAAAAACCGCTGAAGGGTTTTTTTTTTCTAAATCAGCAAAAAAAAAAGTCTACATATGTAGCTGATGGGGTTTCAGTTGTTTACATATGTAAACTACCTAAAAATGTCATTTTTTTATACAAATCAGTTTTTTTTTAATATTCACTTGGCGCTTTTTTATATTTTTTTCACCAAAAGTCATAAAAATGAATGTACAGTTATAAAAAAAAATTACTCGTTTACATATGTAAAAATAGGGTTTCCATGGTTTTCTCATTGAAAGTGGGTTTTCTATTTATACTTCCCCTATATATATAATAACTTAATAATCACCTTCTGCATTAAACTGAAGTTTCTACACAGTTTTGACAGAAACGGTGCACAATATCCAATCAAGTTTTTTTCAGTAGAGGAACCAGAAACAATTTCCTTTTCTGCCCTTTCAGAAAGTATATCAAGTACTGCATCCTCAGTGGCAGCAACACCTAATTCTGCATTCATATCACCCTCCTAAAAAAACATAAAAAAGGTTCAAAAACAAGAAATCAAGTATTTTAAAAAGGATATTGTCAATTTGTCATCATATAAATATATACAATTATAGAATTATACAAATTAACTCACCTTTGGTTTACCATTACTGTCAACATTCTGTCCTTCAGCAGCCATCTTTTCTTTCTTTGCTTTATCTTTTTGAATCTTCCTTACACACGATTCAATATACACCAGTTGATTCATAGCAACATGGCTTATAACATACAAAAATCTACTTAGTTTTGAAGCTTGAACAACAGTAAGGACATTATCGTCATTTTGCAACCCATCAACTCCAAAAACAGAATTATAACATCTTATCACCAAATCAGCTGCTAGAGTTTCTGGAGAAGGATGAATTGCATATATTGTACTGATTGCTTTATCAGCAGCAGCATACCATATATGTTCTGGAATCCAAGATCCAGTAATCAAACTGTCTAAAACACTAAATAATCTGGTTCCGTGATTGGTCAACAGGTTTTTCTGGTCAACAGAAGATAATCTTTGCAATGCAATACAAGCGGTTCTAGCAAGTAATGGTTCCACTTTTGCCCACCTACCAAAACCAATATCTATGATGTCTTGTAGATGAGAACTAAGAATGTCAGTCGATGATTTGGCAGCCATACATAGTACAGATAGGGCCCCACGGCTGCGTTCTGCACTAGTTCCACTCACGTTGAAACAAAAGTAGTCCCACAATGCTGACACCTGTCACCATATAAAAATTTTCTTATAACAAAGAGTTATAAAAAGCATAGCAAAATCACTAATCAGAAATTATTTTAAAATGGTGAAAACACATGCTCTTTGTAGGATTGTAAACGAACTGAACGTTCGACGAACAGTTCGTGAACCGTTTGGCAATTGGCGGGAAGTTCGTTTGCGTTCGTTCGTTTAATAAATGAACGAACATGAACAAGAAATTACGTTCATTTAGTTATACTAACGAACATGAACAAAGGTCACGTTCGTTCATTTGTGTTCATTTACGTTCGCTAAGGTGTACATTTACGTTCGTTTGTTTATGTCATTCATTAAATATGTTTATATCTTTAAATTTTTATGTTTAGTTTATTACCTTAATTTTTTATGTTTGTTGTTGGTATTTAATGTTTACCAAAACTTTTTATGTTTATGATTTTTATATAAAATGTTTACCTTTATTTATTTAAGGTAATTAATATGTTTTATGTTTGAGATTAAAAATGTAGATTATTATTTTTTAAAATAGTATGTGTTCGTTTGCGTTCGTGAACCGTTCGTAAACAAGTTGATTGCTTAACGAACGAACATGAACAAGGGCCCGTTCGTGTTCGTTCGGTTCATTTACAACCCTACTCTTTGGTATTGGTTTTAAAGTGACATCGATATTAATAACTTGATAAAATGAATTATATGACTAAAAAGTCTTATATGTTTTGGTAACTAGAACCGTACCGTACTAGCTGATATGTCGCCTTTAGACACTAATGCACCAACAATGAATTCCAATGCAGCAAGATCCCCAATGTTTGAATCAATAGCAAGAGTTAGTAGATTTTTAGCAGTTTCAATTGGACTCTTTGTTATGTAGATTGTAACAAATGCATTCTCCACAGCTTCACAAATAGATTTATCTTGAGAAAATACCTTCACAACAAAAAAAAAATTGTTAAAAACAAAAAGTTAGAATAAGAACAAAATGTAATATTCAGTGCATCACCAGTGGCAACATCTTTCTAAGGCAAGCTTCTGATCCATCAATCTGAAACTGTTTACACCTCATAAGCAATAAAATTGTATTTTCAACATCAGTTGCAGATGATGAAGCCATTAACTGAACAAGTGTCGGCATGCAGTCAGATATACATTTAGAAAATCTCAATCCCGCTTCAAGTGACGCGATCAAAGTCCGCGTTTGCTCCAAATTCCCAACATCCGGAACCGAACTATCCATTTGAGTACTTTGTTCATCGTCTTGCGCGATACAACTATCTGTCAAACTATCATCCTGCTTCTTAACACCTCCATCTTTCTCATCATCTTCATTTGAATCACTATCCAGTTGCGATGCATCCAAAACACTTTCAGATGACCGATTCGGTTCTAAATCATTTAACTTCTTTGTGTACTCCTTTAAAGTCGCCTCAAATGAAGATAAACGCAGTTGTGGTCCAAATGGATTATGTTGCAACATCATAATTAGTAAACTTAATGCAGATTTTCTAACAATAGCACTTTTATCTTCCAACCTACCTGCAGCTACTACAGCAACTTCATTCCATAAACCAATAGTAACCGAATGTTCTTCACATAACTCAGCCCAAACTTGCAACACTCGACTTCTAGTATAAGCTGAAACATCTCTAGAACGTTCTAGAAGAATCTCCAACATCGCCTGTTTGGTTCTAAGACGAATAGACTTTGAACTCACCTCACCTTCAATATCATTAAACGCTTTCGCAACTAACTTTCCCAACACTCCAACAAGAGCATTTCTTATCTTGTATGATTCTCCACCGAAATGAGGAACCAATAAACCGATGTTGGTTGAAATTAGTTTTGGTAAACGATCAGAAAGCTCAACAAGAAACCGCCCAATGTTTTCAGCTCCAGCAGTGTCTTTTACATAATCTTTCGGGTTAGTTCTTCCTATTTCTCTGATAAGCGCGATACACAAACTCCCGTCTAGATATTTTTTTTCAGCCCATGCAGCAGTATCAGCCAAATGTATGACAGCAAAATCATGTTTGTGAAGTAAATGCAAGATTGAAGCACAAGATTGAGCCAAATAGTGGTATTTTGTTGCACATGTTCCAATTACACGACATAAAGCTTCTTTTACATCAGCATCTTTCAACAGTGTTGGATTCTCAAACATAGAAAGTGAGTTTCTACAACCACCCAAAACATGTATTGTTATAAATTATATTTAACAAATGACATCTTGATATACAGGTTCGGAATTATAGATACATATAGTCAAGCTAATCAGATATACTACAGTAAACTAACAACAGTCATTAATCAAAATAATCAACATACCTCACTACAAAAGACAAATAATTTTCATCTGGATCTGATGAGCCAAAGAGCAATGAGAGATTGATCTCCAAAGAATTTGCGATTAAATTCAGTATGCGTCCTCTTTGAGCCTCCCAATTCCATGAGCTAACTGGATGTTTCTTCCTGCCATTTGGCAATGCCTAAAAAGGTGTCAAATCCTATTAATCCAATATCCTTAATAAAAACGTATAATTCTATATACAGAATGCAGATTATGTGAAATTGTGAATCTTGACCGACTTAATCATGATTAATTACTATCAAAGTTTATCAATTACCAGCACATATATCATGCACAATATCTCCCTCAAAGTCCATATAGAAATAGACTTCTTTAGGTTTTAGGTCTGGTATACCTTGGAACTTTTTTATTGTTTTTCATTGGTTTCTAGCAATACTTAACAAAAACTAACACATAACTGAGCTCTATATAGTATATATGGTGTCGTATATACATAACATATATATACAACCTGAAATACCATATAATGTTCTAATGTTAAACAATAATCAGCAAGTAATAAAACAATCATCAGCTATTAGTGTCAGATAAATAAACAGGTACCTTGGTATTGTTGCTGGAAGCACTGGCTGATTCTTGAGAGAGAACAACATGAATAAGGAATAACGTATAGATCTTGAACGCATTTCTGTGAGAATTAACTCTATCAAGTACTCTATTACCATCATGACCTCCATCCCCGCCGCTGGGTGATGTAGGTACCCTAAACAGAGAGTCAATGTTCGGAAGCAACACACTGAAGTTCGACCGAAGACTCTCGACTAAATTTAACTTGCAACCAGGAGTTAGATCACCAAAACCCTTAATCAACGAGTAAATTCGGTCGAAAACGTCTTGTTCCTCAACGCAAAACAGCTCTTTGTCCGACAGATCAAATGAAATGCCTGTAATTTGAAATGTTCGAGGTTATTAACTCAATTTGGTAAAATTTGAAGGGAATTGAAGATGTGAAGTAGGTTAAATGAAGTACCTTTGACGAATTCTTCGAGATCTGAAGGTCGGAGAGAGGATATGCAGGTGGGATTTTGGACGGAGAGATGACCAGCATCGTTGCCGGAGTCTTCTTCGAGGGCAGTTAGGGTTTGGGGAAATACGAACGGCGGAGACATCGGAGAGATGGTTCCGGTGAAGAGAGAAGTGAGATGTTTCTGTGTGATTGATTCGATTTGAAAGTGGAGAAGTTTGAAATGCTGTGGAGGAGCGGGAGTTTGAATTTTGTTGAAGAAGAACCGAATGAACTATGTCTATGAATAAGGTATGTTTACGAAAAATGCCCTCAAGTTTGCTTCTTTAAACTATTTGAAAGAAGTTATAAATAAAAGACAAAATTACATAAATCATCCTTTAAGTTTATATGAACTTGCATGTTTCATCCTTTATGTTCTAAAAGCATTAAAATCATCCTTTATATATGTTTCAAACCTTAAAATTTAAAGAAAGTTTTAATCTAAGGTACAAGTAACAATGCACAGATAGCATATGGATGTGGAGCTTTCACGTCTTATGTCTTGATAAATAACATGTACAATATGTATGTAACATCAAGTATCATACTCCAACCTTGGTGCAATTTGTATATTTTTATGTTTTTGTTTCATGTGTTTTGGTTGAGCCGTTTATACTAGCTTTAATTATATTGAACCATTGATTGTTTGTAGGTAAAGCTCACTTGTAAATTTGTAATACCATTCGATGGAAAGTCTCGAGATTTATAAGAACGAACAAACGTTTTGAGATATTATATAGTAAAACTTCAAAAGTCATTCGTCTTTGAGTAATCAAACAAGAAGCTTGATTCTTTTATGAAAGATCTAAATCACATATACATTATGCTACTAGTTTTTCACTTAAAGTAACATGGATTATGTACTTATGTTTAAACTTTTGTATGCATCTCAAATACAAATCTCATGGGATTACACTAAACCTCGTGATGTTTTTTCAATGTGAATTAGAGTGTTTAATATTATAGGTGTCAGCAACCTATGCATTTAGTGTGTAAAAAAACTAGTGGTGCTTGACATTCATGGATTAAAGTAAAGAATATCATTGTGTTGAGAGAAGAACAGGGATTTCATACCCAAGGACGACGCAATTTTTTAGCTATGGGTTGAGTCTTTTGCTTTTAGTGTTAGAGAAGTAACGAGGGTTTTCATACTCAAGAACAAAAAAATTTAGAGTGTGTTGAGTTTTTCTTTCAATGTTATCTCTATTTTGAGATGAACACACACAATTAGGTTTGTTGTATGTTCACACAACTCATTGGGAGACCAAGTCTTAGTCGGGGTGCGTTTACTCGTTAGTTTATACACCAGTTTAACTTATGTATCATACAAGTAGCCAGAAACTACATATATGAGATACGTAACATTAATATGAGTGAACACGTGAACTAAACTACTTACGTGTTTCCCTATAAGTTTTCAAATGAAAATCATACGGCCATTATCTTTCGAAAAACAAAGTATAAACAAAATTTAATAAAATGAAATGACCGCATTGTTATTAAAATGAATAAATAAAAAGAATTATCCAAATAAAACAACTTCTCATTTGAAAGATCTTGAGTGAATTATGCATTCATGTTTTAATTTGTTGGTAGGGATATACCCTTTTAGCACAAGTCAAGTGTTTGTGTGATCGTCTTCCCCACACGATTCGCTGAATCCAAACATGTCCAACAAACGAGCAAACCTTCGATTTCGATTCACCCCCAATCAAAGATTCAACAGCTATCTCGCCCCTTTCTTCTTCCTATTCACTATCGTCTCAATCATCCTGTTTCTCGCTCTAAAACCATCCCGTCATTCAGTTTCCAAATCCCATTCAACCTCCACCGCTGCTTCCACCTCCATCTCCGGCATCGTCGATAACTTGCCGGAAGTTCCTCGGTTCGCCTACTTCATTACTGGCACCAAAGGAGACGGAGCTCGTCTAGACCGGTTGCTCCGGGCGGTGTACCATCCGCGAAATTACTACTTGTTGCATCTGGATCTGGAAGCTTCTGATTCAGAAAGGGCTGTTCTTTCGAAGAATGTTGCGGCGATGAAGAATGTGATGGTAATTGGTAAGTCTAATCTGGTGACTTCGAAAGGACCGACGATGATCGCTTGTATGTTGCACGCCGTTGCGATTTCGTTGAAGGAATGGAACGATTGGAATTGGTTCATCAATCTCAGTGCATCTGATTATCCTCTCATGACTCAAGATGGTCAGTGATTTATAATGTTGATTTTGATTGCAGTGTTTTGGGATATGATTTAGCTTCTATACTATTATATTTTTTAAATGGTGAACATTTGATTGACGTATAAACCTTTATCTATCTGTGTGTGTATGTATATATTTGTGTATCTTGATAGATTAATGACCCCTGAATCATACTAGTACATTGGATTTGTGTTTTCTAATCATTTTCAGATAGTATGATGAACAAACCCTGTGACTTATTGGCAAACTTGACTATTATGTTGAAAGTTCTATTAGGTTGTTTGGATTTGGATTTGATTTTAAACACTTAGTATAATTAATAGTTTAAGACCATCAATTGTAATAAAACGGGTCGTAGTAGATAGCGATTGAATGTGCTTTTGCTGTTTAAAGTTGTAATATTATGTTGTTGAAGTGTTTTGTAAATTCAAATTATTTAATAAGTCATACAAAAAATGTGATACTTGGTAAAACAGGAGATGCATTAGAGTAAAAGTCTTTCAAGTTAGGCTAAACGAGGGTAATTAGTCAATGTCTTTTAACTTCTATTATACATGTTAATAAGTTGAAACGGGTTATCCAAACTTAATAATCGGATAATCAATTAAAAACGCGAATCAGACACCTGAAAAAACTATTGCATTATTGCTTTAGAGTTTAGACCATATAATGAACGCTCAATATCGAGTGTGTTGTAGGGGTTAAACTTGATCACATGTAAAGTACAAGGGCGAGATCGGAAATAAGGGGAGAGTTTCTATAAAATGTCGAAGATATGTAGATAATATTCATAAAAGTCGAGATTTGTTGAATTATCTGTTTCCTATTTAAGTTAGGAGTCTTTTCTTTGTTTTCCAAGAATTCATGTGATTAAAAAATATAAATAGATAGTTAGGGTCTTGTTACTTGTAATTCATCAGTCATTTTTCAAGTTTTAATTAACTCAACGTGGCGAATCACCACAAAATTAATCGTGTGTTCTTGTATGTTCGTGGTTAAGACTACATAAGTTTTGTAGCATCATTAATATCAGATTTGCCAACTTTTATAAAAACTGGTTCTAACTTCTAAGTGACTAACTTGATTCTATGTATTTATTATGCTTTTCATTTTTCAATTATTTTCTCTTACCTTTTGTTTTACTTTTCAGATATTCTCCACATTTTCTCCTACTTACCACGAGATTTAAACTTTCTCGAACACACATCCAACATCGGCTGGAAAGAGTGAGTTTGCAATCGATACTTATAGATCACTAGCTTATAGCCCGTGTATTACACGGGTTAGTGCACATTAATTATGTTATAACTCTTGTACGATTTAGTGGATTAAAAATATGTAACTTCAGAAAACTGAATTTAACTTGTCATAGTGGATAAAAAATATGTTATAGATTGTGTATTACACGGGTTAGTGGATAACCTGTGTATTAGAGACGAAAACTTTTAAGACTTTAAACGTTAGGAATTAAAATTGTTAAGATTTGAGAAGTTACAAATTTTTAAGACTTGAAACGTTATGGATGAAAATTGTTAAGACTTGAAACGTTATGAGATGTTCATGTTAACGATGGACTGAAACTGTTAAGTATTGCAAACGTCATGAATTAAAATGCAGTTTACTCTTTTAAATATATAAGATAAATACTTAAATAGATAATAATAAATTTAAATGATTTTGAAACTTAAATGTATTCTATAATTTAGGATAAAATGAAAATTTTAAAAAAATTCAAAAAGTTATAAAATAAATTGTTTTCGAATAGCCAGATAATGTCACATGACATTTTTTGGAATGGTTTGTTAGAGGTAGATATAATAATAATTCTAATTTTTGAAAATTTTCAACTTCTAACTTTTGCAGGTTTCAAAGGGCAAGACCGATAATTATTGATCCCGGTTTATATCATTCAAAGAAATCCGGTGTATTTTGGGCCAAAGAGAAACGATCAATGCCCGCTTCATTCAAACTATTCATGGGTACTTTTTGCTAAATTTTCCATTTATAGCAACTAATCTCAAACAATAAACTTTTTGTACCACTTATCATTATTCATAATAATTTTTTAGATTTTTGTAACAGGTTCTTCTTGGGTTGTTCTAACGCGATCATTTTTAGAGTTTTGTGTTTGGGGATGGGATAATCTTCCTAGAACTTTACTAATGTATTACACAAACTTTTTATCATCACCCGAGGGTTACTTTCATACGGTTATATGTAACCATAAAGATTATCAAAACACAACCGTTAATCACGATATGCATTTCATTAAATGGGACAACCCGCCAAAACAATACCCCGTAAATCTAACCATACAACACTTACCCAACATGCTCGAGAGTGGGGCCCCGTTTGCTCATTCTTTCTCAAAAGACGATCCTGTCCTTGATAAAATTGATAAAGAGCTTTTGAGAAGAAGATTGGATCAAAGTGAGGTGTTTTTTGGGAATTTTGATGCAATTAGACCATCTATTGGTTCAAAGAGACTTGAAAAACTGGTATCTGATCTTTTGAGTTCACAAAATTTCAGATCCAAACAGTGCAAGTAAATTGTGATTATTCTTAATTTTGATTCTCTTATGTAATTGTGTTTTGTGGTTGGTGGCGAGTTGGGTATCTTGTTTAAATGGGTTCGAGTCAAAAGGTTGACTTTTATAGTGGTATGTACATTTTGGAATGGGTTGACCCGTTGATGTTTTTTGGTTCGTTTTGTTGATGTTTATAATTGATTGGGTAAATATGATTACAAGTTATAGTATCATTTAATGCAGTTTAAGTTGCTTTTGACTTGTGTTTACATACAGTGTCATTGTTTTGTCGGTTAAAGCACATGACTTTGACTTTGACTTTGATTTGATGCTTGATCATCTTGCATTGGTAGTGTAGTAACCATAACAGAGCAGAGAAGAAACATGTAAGAGGATATAAATTTGGTTCTCTAAATAAAAATTGTGTGATTGTTTCTGATTATAAAGATCGGTTGAAAGTGGTTGTGTGTGAAGTGATAGGGATACTGATATATTCTTTACATATAGAGACTGTAGTGATTTTTTAAATTAAGAAAGAAAATGTAGTGATTAAAAAAGACTAAAAAAGATTATTTAATTGAACAAAAGAGTTGTGAGTGAAGAAGAGAAAAATATAATAATAAAAGTTTTAAAATGTATTATTTAATTGAATAAAAAAGAGAAAATGTACTAATTTTTAATAAATTATAGAGATAGGATGAAGAACCAAATGTGAATGCACAAAGAGAATATATCAGTTTTTTTGTATAATTTCACTTACACACTTTCAATCAATCTTTATGATACATAATATAGAGAATTCATTCGTACAATTTTTAGATAACCAAACCTGAATGATCTAAAGCTAAGAAAAGTTATAACAATGGATACTTGAGGGGCCAAAGTTGACAAATCAGACTGAGTTATTAATGAACTACTTTATATGAGCTGATCAGCGAGAAAGAGGCAATTTGAACAACCACATTAACTAAACTTTTTAAGCAAAGTATGTAGTGGTCATATACCTCGTTTTTTTCGTATTTTTATATAATGTTGTAAAATAAATATTGACCGATTTTGGAATTATTTGCATGTTCAAACGTTAGTAATCACGTAATCCATGATTTATTCACACCCTTGATTTCCTCTCTTCCAATCGCCAATTTCCCCTCCAAAAACAAACCTAATTCAATCCAATCCAATTCAAATCGATTTCAGATCTTCTGCAATTCTGTTACTTCACAAATCCTTAAAAATGGATGCCCGGAAAACCATGACGATGAATTGGGACGGAATAGAAGATCTCGACGACGACGATGAGGTTTTCTACGACGCATCTTCATCATCAGATGAAGAATTCGAAGACACCCAAATGTCATTCACCTCCACCGGAGATCGTTCCAGCCTCTCGGAATCCCGTTCCGGAAATTACGACATGTGGATGACAACGCCGGAATCCATTACCGACAGACGCCTGCGTCTTCTCCGGGATATGGGTTTGGGACCGGTTGATAAAGAGTTGTCACCTGATGCATCATTGTTACGTACAAGATCAGATGGAAATTTGAATACATCTGTAATGGATATGAAACGGAGGAAAGAAGAGATTATCGGGTCAGTATCCAAACAAAGCCTGACCCGTACATCCTCCGGGTTCTCGACCCGATATGTTAGTAGCAAAGACGCTAAAAACAATATCCACAATGACACAAAGGAGGAATCTGTCCTTTTGATCAAGAATGTAGATAATGGGAATGAGTTTATGGTTAAAGAAAGTAACAAAGAAGGTGAATGCAATAAATTGAGTGATGTTGAAACCGGGAAGGAGATTACACCGGAGGAATTCGAGAAGCAGGCGGGGAAATCACCGGAGGTGAAGGCGGTTAATGATAGCGGGCATGTTTCCGATGACCGGAAGTTGAAAAGAGGGAACTCATCATTTCAAAAAAGTTTCAACAAAAGCAAGAAGAAAGGGGTTGCATTGTTTAAGAACATGAAGTTAGGATCAATAGGCGGTTCAAAGTCGGATAAAGAACGAATCACGGGTTCACGTTCGATGAATAGTAATAGTTCATCGACAAGCGATCAAAAACCGTCTTCTCAATGGGTGAAAACTCGGGTTCATGGAAAAACGTTTAAGGAGTTCACCGCGTTGCATCGGAGTCAGGAGATTAAGGGTCATGAGGGTTCGATTTGGACGATGAAGTTTACGTTAGATGGGCATTATCTGGCGACAGCGGGTGAGGATAAAGTGATACGTGTATGGGAAGTGCAAGAATTTGATGTGACCGCAATGCGGAGTGGAGATGATTCGGGTTCAGCCAGTGGCACACCGGTTCACCCGATGGCTATGGTCGCTGGACCTGAGGGTAGACCACCGTTGCCGGATGCGGCGTCTGAGAAGAAGAAAGGGAAGAAAAAGAAACCAATTCCGGGCTATGTTCATGTGCCCGAAACTGTTTTCGGGTTGTCGGAAACACCATTTTGCACATTGAATGGTCATTTGGATGATGTCCTAGACGTATCCTGGTCGAGAACTCGGGTCAGTTTAAATTCCGTGAACCACACACCCTTAATCTTTTACCATTAAAAGTTTTGATCCAACATTCCAAGTGCATAAAGCTCATGTTTTTTTGTTTGGATCCTTATACATAGATTGAATTACACAAATGGTCCTTGGGTTTAGATAAAGTAACAAGTTTGGCTTCTAAGCAAGAAATGTAACAAATTTGAGGGTTTTTTTTATTGGTAACAAGTTTAGGTTTTGGTTAACTTTTCTACTAAATTATTATAACTTTTATATTAAAAGGCAAAGTCAAGGGGTATTTTGGTCATTTCATCACAATGTGATGGAAAAGTTAACATGAGTTATCCTTAATACGCAAACTATTAGAAAATCAAAAAAATGCATACTAATTCATTAATAGCGCTCACAGTCGCGAATAGCGTTGCGTGTAGATAGATTGGCGTAAAACCAGGTAGCGAACTAAAAGAGAGATTTAGCGGTATTTATTTATTTATTAT
The DNA here is from genome assembly GCA_009936405.2 of Stevia rebaudiana. NCBI lineage: Eukaryota > Viridiplantae > Streptophyta > Magnoliopsida > Asterales > Asteraceae > Stevia > Stevia rebaudiana. The sequence goes on from WOUH02000036.1 coordinate 4,494,928, forward strand.
TAATTTTTTTAGCGAACATTCAGTTTAATATGCGGTTGATTAGGGTTTTCCTGATTTCTTGATAAATATAAAAGCATAAGATGCTATAAAATAGCTAAAAATTGTCAACCAACTTTAAAAAATAAACTATAAATTCCATAAATCCTATATCGCTACACACGAAACAACGGACCCTATTTTCCGCTATTCGCTACGTATAATATAGGTAGCTTGTCGCTATTTTCCGCTATTTGCTATTAATAACTACGTACAAACCTCAAACCTGTTACTTTAAACCTTAGTACTAAAACATGTTACTTTGCCAAAACCAAAAGTTACCATATGTGTAATAACTCTTAAACATATACAAATCAGGATCATTTTCATAATTTTCTTTTTGGCAGCTCTTGCTTTCATCTTCAATGGACAAGTCAGTAAGACTATGGGATATTGAAACCAAGGATTGTTTGAAGCTGTTTTCTCATACCGATTACGGTACGCGCATACAGAACCGATTAAAACGCGTTATCTTAACCCGTTAATGGCAATGTTTTTTTAACCATGTAACTTGTATGATGTCAGTAACTTGCATTCAGTTCAATCCAGTCGATGATGACTACTTTATAAGCGGTTCACTAGACTCGAAGGTTAGAATCTGGAACATTCCGGATCGACAAGTCACATATTGGACCGATCTTCATGAAATGGTAACCGCTGTTGGTTATTCTAACGATGGCCAGGTAATCTTGATCCAAAAACTTGACTACTTATTTTAGTTTAGATTGAAAAATATTAAATGGTTTGTGTTTGTACAAATGAAGGTTTCGATTGTTGGTTCGCATAAAGGGATTTGTCGATTTTACAACACTGCGGGTATATACTAATAACTGTTTCTGACAGTTAAGTGTTTAATAGATTATCGTATACGCGCCTCTGAGTTAGTTTATTTTGGATCTTAGATTGCAAGCTTGAGTTTAAGGAACAAGTTGAAATGAAAACTAAAAAGAAGCAACAACCTAGAAAGATAACTGGTTTTCAGGTTAACTGATTTTACTTTTATTCTGATTAATTCTTTATGTCAACCTAACAACTCGTGTCGAATTGCAGTTTTCTATATCGAATCCATCTGAAGTACTCGTGACATCAGCTGATTCTCGGGTTAGGATCTTAGATGGAGCAAAACTCATCCAGAAATACAAAGGTATGCATAAGTTGACTTTCGGGTCAAACGGGATGAGTTTCAACATCAAATTTTGACATGAAAAAGTTCCTAACTTTTTGGAAGAATTCTAACTAACTATACAGAAAAATAAAATCTTGGAATGAAAGTGACAAATTTCTGTAACAAATCAGATGAAATCTTGAAAATCTGAATTAAAACCAAAATGAATTTGACTTTAAAAAGTCAAAGTGTACTACTGACTTCTGATTTCTCACAGGCTACAAGAACAATAACAGCCAATTTTCAGCTGATTTTAGCACCGATGGTAAATACATAATCAGCGCGAGCGAAGATTCACAAGTATACGTTTGGAGACACGATGAATCCAGAGGAAAACACAAACATCCGCTTCTTATTACATCATACGAACACTTCCCGTGCAAACAAGTTTCTGTCACCGCACCATGGCCCGGTGTCAGCAAACTTGAACAACCAATGGTAGAATTACATTCCAAAAAACACTCGAAAAAGTCCACCACCACCATGCCGCCACCTGCCGCCAGTTTCTCCGATGATGTCAGCCATAGCAAACGATCATCATCACCGTTGCCACCACTTCCCAAAAATAGTAATCCCGCAACGGACAACAATGAGAACATAGACCAACATTCAAATGCTGACTCTAGCTTGGGACCCAGTGAGTCGTTTAGCTCGGCTATGAGTTCATCGGGTAGACATGATGATATGACATCACCTTCACCGAGTTTCATGTCATCTCCGAGTTGGGGTGGTAACCATGGTCACAAGACCATCCAAGCAACCGCATGGGGGTTTGTGATTGTGACCGGAGGGTTGAATGGTGAGATCACTGTTTTTCAGAATGTCGGTATGCCGTATAAGGTTGGCCGCTTGTAAATCGGTTTTACGTGTTCGAATACTATAGGTTAGATTTTATGTTGATATATGTTGTATCTTGTGCAAATGAGGAATTGTTTATTGGTTTTACATATTCGAACACTCTAGGTCTGGTTTTTTGTTGATGTATGTTGTATGTTGTGCAAATGAGAGATTGTTTATTAGTTTTACGTATTTGAACATTCTAGATTAGATTTTATGTTGATATATGTTGTTTCTTGTGTAAATGAGAGATTGTTTATTGGTTTTACGTATTTGAACACTCTAGATTATAGATTTTATGTTGATGTATGTTGTATCTTGTGCAAATAAGAGAATGTTTATTCTATGTGAATAAGACACAACCTATAACGTCGTTAATCTTGTAAAGTCGTACATAAACAAATGATACCAATTAAGTGTCAAACACAAGGATATGTCATTTATTGTTATTTAGAGTGGGATGTAGTAACAATTATAACAATTGTACTCGGTAAATCTCACTCATAGCAAAACTATTAGTGAAATATTGTTATTCAGAAAATACATGCTTCCAAAAAGACCCCGACTCTAAAATAAACAACATACAAATAAACATTACTACTAAACATAAAGGAATAACAAACTTCAAGAAACAAAAGAGATGGTAAAAGAAAGAGTAGAAACAAATATAATATCCTAATATAGATCATAGACATGTTGTAAGTGGAATCTAGCATGTTCTAAATTAATAAAAGGACCATGACATTTATAAACTAACTTAGCAATAAGACATTAGCAAAATGTTATATTATTACCATAACTCTAATGATTAATCAAAACCTAATTAACCTACCTAAATTTCATTCTATTCATGCAGAGAAAAGATGCAAAGGTACAATTTAAACTGTATTTCATCTATTTTGCAAATCTGATACTCTTTTCGATGATCTTTAATCGCTTTGTTAGTCAAATGAAACATGTGTTTCGAATGCACCATGTTAAGTACAATCTGGCAGTAATTTTCATAGAAAACTTCAGAAATCCATGAGCAATCCATAGTTTCCTAAAACAGAACAAACCAAAACAGTCAGAAACTTAACTAGCGCGTGTGTATAGATAAATGTATGCACATATGTGCGCGTATTGATGGATGGATGTATGTTTGGTTCAAAACACACTTACAGTTTCTTGCAAAATTCACAACCTTTATGATTTATGATCCATTTGAACATGCTTGACTCACAGAACTGTCTTTAAAATTCAAATTTTCGGTTTGACTTTCATTCTTGCAAATCTCATCATCAAATCCAAACTCAAGTTTCTTTTCCACAGTTTTCAATTTGGATTTCCGTGCATACGTTAATCTGTAAGATGGATATGCGTTATATGTATCAACAGCAGCCACCTCACCTCCCGCCACATTGCCGCCAACACTATCACCACCACCACCACCACAAGATTCAGATTCCTCCAAATCATTATTAGCTTTTTTTAATTCATCACTTTTCAGAATCTTTTGTAACGAAAAAGATAACTGATTTTTTCTCTTTCTTAATATAGAAGGCGTATTAGGAAAACTCTTAGCAGCAATCTTTAATCTTGATTCCGGTGTTTGAGCGTTTAATACGCCACAATTGTCAGCATAAGGCGGTGTTGGCGAACACCGCGATGACATAATAAATGAATCAAAAGACGTATATATCCCGACTTGTGGCGGCTCATAATACAACGAACCGTATGTTTGAACGTTGGATTGTGACGGGGTTGAATCTTCTAATCTTTCTTGATTAATTCGATCATGTAATACACCGCAATTATCAAACTTTGTAATCAGATTCCGACTAACGCGAGTAAGATCAAATCTAGACGGTTGTGATTTGGTTCCAACGGGTTCAGAATCAGTGGACCCACTTGGAAGAAAACTTGATGAAGCATCTACATCTTGAGAAGGCGTTGAGCATTCTATATCATCTGTTTCTACCTTACGGTGGTCTGCAGTTGCGGGTGATTCCTGAGGATTTGTAACCAAGGAACCAATCGGTTTGTTTGAAGGTGTTTTGGTTATATCTTCAACTCCATTAATATCATCATTTGAGAGAATCATAAGGTTTCCAGTGGCTGTATAAAAATCTAATTTCTTTTTTATGGAACTATTCCAATGATTTTTTATCGCGTTATCAGTCCTGTAAATACGCATTTCAGACTTTCAGTTACGGGTTGATTTGGGTTATGTTTAATCTCTTACAGGTTAAAATGTCAAATGGATAAATATGGATTATGCTAAAAGATTAACTACAAAAAAAAGTCAAAAGGGGTTGAAACTTGAAAGTAATCTTTATTGTATTAGCAACAAATAAAACCTTATAAATTGTGTTAATAAAATAAATATCAAGATTGTTATTGTAATACTGATCATATTCACCACATCACACCAACTAGTTATTACATCGGCCCACACTGACCCGACCTGACTTGACCCGTACTAAAATTACACGTATTAACCTAAATTTTGCCACCATTTAATTTTAGTAAATTAAAGAACTATATACAAAGAGAAATATGCAGAAAAAAAATTAAAAATAATAATAATAATAATAATAATAATAATAATAATAAATTACCTTCCGGGCAACGCTTTTGCAATTTCAGCCCATTTGTTTCCATGCACACGATGTGCATTTACCAGGGCCAATTCTTCTTGCAGAGTCCAAGCATCCCTTCTAATATCTGGATTTAAATGATTGTGCCACCTGAAATAATTTGTAGTCTTTTTAAATCTTTATAAATAACTTAAACAATGATTAAATAAATATAATTATAAACCAGATACAGAATATAATTCACGAAAAATAAAACCCATTGAACATAACCATTTGATGATCTGAACATACAGAATGAACAAATTTTTTTAAGCATAAATGCTAGTGACTCGGTGAGTCGATGTACCTTTCACGACATTGTTTCCCAATACGACCGGGTAGAGACTTTGCTATTAGAGACCATTTCGTGGGCCCATATCTTTCCACCATCTCAACTATTTTTTCATCCTCCTACAAAAAAAATAAAAATAAAAATAAAATATATGATACATAGAGTTTTTTTTATCAGATGTTTCTAAGATAATATTTTCTGCAAAAAAAATAAAAAAATAATAAGTTGAAGTCAGAACAAATGATTTGCAAACCTCGTGAGTCCAAGGACCTTTAATAAGTTCTGGATTAAGAACCTTTTGCCAGCGATGCAAACATTGCACTTCTGATCTATCAGGAAAATACTCAGCTGCAAAATAAAAATGCATAAATTTGAGTAAAAATAATAGAAAATGCGCGCGTAGGTCAAAATTAGTCTCAAAATAAGGTTTATATGTAATAACCAAATAGATGAAGAAATTATAAAACGTTTGCTTGATAAATTGGTTGATATGTAAAGCAGATGAGAGAGATGCAACTTCTGATTGTAAATATGGTCATTTAATAATATCTCAAGTAAATTATTATGTGAATGAAGAACATATAAGCAATCATCAAACAAGATTTGGGACAAAAATTGAATTATGTTAAAGGGACTATGTGGCTTATTATCATTATTATGAGGATTACTAAATCAAATTAACATATTTTATGTGTGTAATTTATTATAAGTAGATGCTATTGGCATTAATTTGAAAAGAGTTTTACCTATTTTCTTCCAGCTTTTTCCTTTGAAAAGTTCGACAGCTGCTTTTAGAGTCTCATCCTACAAAAGGTAAATTAAAATACATAAAACAAAGCTAATATAAAGATGCTATTAGATTACAATAATTAACCATGAAATGGTTATTAGATTAACAAAACTGCATACCTCCTGAGGGGTCCAACCTCCCTTTGCTCGCCTAATTGGTCCAGTTTTCCTCCTTTAATCACAAAATAACAATTTCAGTTCAAATAATCCAAATATTGTATTATTTGAATGAATATTTAAGCTGGACAAAGAATATCTGAACTTATACATTAGATCATGAAGTAAGGTTTGTAAATTTCCAAGATTGTTTGTTATCTTTAAGGTATAAATGTTCTTAGTGATTTGGCATTTAACAGTATTACCTAACTGAACATGATTAGTAAGTTGCACCTCGTATATCATATAGTTTCTAAATGTATCTTCACTAGAGATAACTCAAAAAATACCATAACTAACAAATCTGATATTTAAAAGATGTATAATAATGCAAGTACGTAAACCCTGTACCGATAAAGAATTTAATTCAATTTATCTTGATGAGTCATAATTACAAGATTTAAACCCTAATTCTCCAACAAGTTTAGGATTCTTGCTTCACTTGCACACGACCATCTAAAGCTTTGTATAAGTTATTAATCCAAATTATAAGCAATAAATGACCAAATGCAGTTCAGTTAAACAAATCAACATACAATTAACAAGACGGGATCATACCGATGAGGCGGTGATGTGGCGGTAGGACTAGATATCGGAGGAGATTTCGGTAGAATAATGCCACTACTACCTTCTGAAACCGAAGAGCTTGATGCAGCTGTAAATTCCTTGTTTTCAATGCAAAATTCTTCCAACTCCACCTTACTCATATCAAATTCTTCCTAAAAAAAACCCTAAAAAGTACAGAAATCATTGATTCATCATAAAACTAAGACCTCATAACAGATATAACAGAATCCCTAATTACCATATAAGTTCCTTCAGTTTTCAACAATCAAAACTAAACGAATAAGCTCAGATCTAAGAACTAAACACAAATCAGATCAAAATAAACTAACGGCTAAATCCAATTAAGTTCACCTTCAATAAAGCAATTCTAGCTATCATAAACTCAAAATTCAACCACACAATCGAAAAACCATATGAAAATAGAGATCCAAAGAAACAGAACTAGCTCAAACCAACAGATAAGAACTGATTAATTAAACAAAAGAGGGGAAACAAGCGTCTACCAATCGATTACCGTGGTGAAATTCAAACGAATTGACTAATATTTCAATCACATAACGTGACTCATACATACCTCTGGTAGTCGAGAAGTGATATTAATCTCAAAACCCAGTTGAAACCATGTTCTTCGTTTGGAAAGAAACCTTTGCCCGTTGAAAGATCGAGATATTGAGAGAGAAAACGTATAAATTTTGGTTTGTATTCTAACGAATATAATGGGCGAGCAACGTTGCCGTTTAACGACGTTAATGGGTGGAAACCAAAAACGTGGCCGAAGTTAACGGCTAGTGATGGTTTCCGTTAACGTTAAAACTGGGTAACAAAAGTTTTGAACCTAAAGAAACAAATTAACAGCCGTCCATTAGACGTCGAATATCCTTTGCAACCGTAATATGTTTTTTGTTGATTGTTATGGACCAGACATTAGACGAAGGGCATTTAAACCAGTTTGAGACTTTCTGCTAAAGGTCTTAAAAATAATTATTTTAACTTTATTAAAAGTCTAATATTGATAGTTTTTTGTAGCAAGTCGGTTACTAACCTAAGGGGTGTTTGAGTTAGATTTAACATGTTGGCTAAGTTTAAGGATTAAAGATTGATTCTAGTTATGTAACTTGTAGAACAAGTTGTGTTTAATCGACAAATATCAAACCGAGATGATGGTTTGAGTATGAGTTTTAATTGTTTGAGATAATTTTGAATCTTGAAAAAAAAGTGGGAGGTGAATTAAACTTTGGTTAAAATACTGATTGCTATTTAAATTTGTTTTATCTTTTTTTAGTGTAGGTAAAATAAGTTTATTGCTTTGTCTATCAGGTTTATCAGATATGATTATTTTAATAGTTTTTGAGTTTTCTTGTTTTAGTATGTTACTTTTTCCCTAGGGTTGTTTAGGTCATTAGATTCTTTGTGTTTTAGACTTTTATTGATATATTAATAGAGGGTCAATTACATATATCCACTACAAATTTCATTAATTACATACATAGTAAATCCAAAATTTAATTTACATATATCTCCTTACAAATATCTAAAAATATCAAATATATCCATTTTGAAGGGAATATACGTAATTAAAGTTTTGGGGGTAGCATGAATTTGGTATATATATAATTTATGTTTTGGGTTGGGTCGTATATATGTAATTAGGTTCTCAAATAGGAAATGTATGTAACTGATCCATTAATAAATGAGTTTGCAAGATTTTATTCCACAAAACCATTTAGTTATTGTTTCTGCTTTTATTTATTCGGTTGGTGCGGGATTACAATTGTGTTTGATTAAGGATCTGGACCAACAGGTATTTAAGGTTTTTGAACATATATTTTTCGATGAGTATAATGTAAGATTGAGAGAGTATAATATAAGATTGAGAGATATTCATTCACGTCTTCTTGTGTTTTTGATATCAATCCGGGGCTTTAATGACCACATGGGCCGGCCCAAGTGTTTAATAGCAAGTCAGTTACTAACCCAAGGGATGTTTGAGTAATTAGATTAAACATGTTAGCTAAGTTTAAGGATTAAAGATTTATCTAGTTACGTAACTTGAAGAACAAGTTGTATTTGCCTATATATATCTCTTCCAAGTCTAGCTTGAGGTATGAACTTCAACTATTTGCAACTAAAATATCACTCAATATTTTCAATAGTAACAACACAATTCAATGTTCACATATAAAACGAAAAACACTTTTTTATTACAAATCCCAAATAATGGATTCATACATAAAGAATCTTTTAAGTCATGATCTATATCTAAAAAGACATGTGACAGAATCATATAGTATTCAGAATCTTACAATTAGATCATGTGGTATTTAGATACCCACCAAGTAGGATCAATGATGCAAAACATTAAAAATAATATTTTGTTCAATTCACAGATGAAAATGCCTGTAATTGCTTTTCATACTACCATTAAACGATGATGATGATAACAACATCGGCACACCAAATGATGAACCATGGGTGCAGTAATCATCAAGAAAAGTTAACCGTTGTCTCGGTGTACTCAGTGACCGAGCCTTAGCCATGAACGACTCGGTTGTAGCCATGTAAGCCGGAAAAACCGGTGAGTTTTGTAACGAAGAGTCATCTGATCGATCAGGGGATAAGTGATAATGTTTTTTTGAATCAAACAACATTCTTGATCTAAAAGAAGGTGAATTATGGTCTTCTGAGTGATGTTTGTGTCTGAATCTTAGTTTCTTAGTTCTGCAAATTTGATTTGACCCGATTGATGTTTCTTGATCAAACCAGTTGCGGGTTCTTATGACATTTGAATCTTTGATAATCGGATCGTTTGTTATATCATTATGTGGGTTTGAAAGATCTTGTTTTTGTTTATAGATCTTGGAGACTTGATCGAATGTAGGAACGCGTATTAGGTGGATTCTAGATCTGTTGGTGTTTTTTAATTTTTTTATGAATTTTCGTCGCGTATTTTGGCCCCGAATCATGGCTTGAAGCTTCACTACACCTCTCAATCCGTTTAATGCTTTTCGTGCCTGTTATAACGCGTAACAAACCAGAAAATTATTATGCTTTGACTTTTAAGAAGTCAAAGATACAAGTTTTTTATATCACAAAAATAATGGGATTTTACTTAACTACTAAAAAAATATTAATAGAGAAACTAACAACTATAACTGGTTGAACAAATAGAGAATGGTTATGTTAAATGCTTGACCAAACCTATATGAATTTCAAATTTGACTGTTGTAGGTTTGACCCAAAAAGTCAAAATGTGTCAATTTGTAGTTAGTACTAAAGAAAGATTAATTTACCAGATGTGCACGATATAAAGATTGGATCTTGATGGCTGCAACGATTCGGGTTGCACCTTCAAGGTCTTGAGATGACCTTATGAGGAGAGCAAGCTCAGTGGCTGCATTTGCAGCAGCCACAGCTGCATCGGCTGCAACCCTCATTGCATTAGCTAGCACCATTGTGTGTTGTTTATCATCCTCCTCATGGTCAACCGCCTTTTTCTGATCAGGTGGTTCTAGTGCATGATAGTTGCGGATTATTTTTAGGCACCCGAAACACCATTTTCTCCTCTTGGTTCCCTGAAACGAAATCCAAAAGCCAAACATTTTGAAATTTTTTCAGTATAATTAATATTAATGATTTTATAGTAAGTTACTAATTTAAGAGAAGTGAAATACAAATTGAACTCGCCTTTTCGTCTTTTGATTCAGTTTTGCAGACGAAAAATCTCTTCAAGAAACCAAACCAGCTTTTCTTTCCCATCAGAACTGAAAAAGAATGTTAAGTAAAACAGAAATGATTAATGTCTTTAAGATATATATGTATATATGAACTCAAATTATCATATATGATTACCAGTAGTTGGTTTGGTTTTGTGGTAGAACAAATGGGTTTAACCCAAAAGGGTTCGTTTGGTTTACTGGTTCAGTTTTCAGGTGTGTATGATGTAGGAGGAACAACAAACAAGAAAAAGTTATTGGCTTTTGAATGGTTTAAGTTTATGATGCAAGTAAAGCTTTTATAGGGTCAGGGTGTATACCGAGTGAGATAGAATACTTCAAATCAGTAACCGAAATAGATTAAATAAAAGGAAAATCATGAAAAGAATAAACTTTCAGGTATATTTATATTAACGTCTCATTTGCGGTGCGCGCATGTATACATGTGTGGGCCCTCGAGAGGCATTAAAAATTGCACTAATTTTAACGTTATTTTACTTATTTTTGTGAAAAAAACGTTAAAAGTTACGATAGACGATTAATCAGGCATCATGAGCCAGGGGTCTCATCGGAAGCAGTCTCTCTATCGTACGGGGTAGAGGTAATGCTGTCTACATCTACTCTTCTCAGACCATACTTTTAAGTGGGATATACAGAGTATGATGATGATGTATATTTATATTAGTTATTTGATTATATCTCTATAACAACTAACAAGTGTTACTTTGTAGTCATAAAAATGCATGATTAAATTTTACTTGTATACTTCATTTAAAGTTGTTGTGTATATGTTTTATTTTCTTACGAATGTAATGAGTATAATTATATATATAAAATTAGTATATATGACTATATTTGGTGATATAGATATTATTTTTTTAGACTTTGAATATACTTTGTGTGACCTCGCATTGGTGTATCTGCATGTGCTATTTGAAGTGTAATCAAGTACCAACTTCTTAAAACATGTAATGCATCACCTTTTGGCGAAAGAAATATATATTACACTTTTTCCCTAATCTACAAGTAATGACTTTTTATTTAAAGAATTATAATGCTTTATGACTTGACATATCTTAATAGAAATTTATAGGATAATATACTTCACCTGAATTAAAGTTATATATCTTGTTATAAAGTAACCTTATGGGGCAAAGGTAACCTGATGAGCGTGAGTAGTGAGTTTGTCGCATAGACATCACATCTCCACTATTCCTCACACGCACTCACTCACACCAAGGGTATACCTAATAAGTTATTGTTGTTTATTTGATTGTTTTTTTAATTAAAAACTAAATTAACTCAGATCTAATTTTGATTCATTGGAAATTAAGTAGTTTTTTTCATGTTGAACTCACACCCTGATTATGCTCACGTGTGAGACTCTCACTCGTCGCTTAGATGAGGAGGGGTGGTATACCCCGTGAGCATAAGCCATAATGTCACTCAGTCACTCACGATCCCTTCTCAAAGCCTATATACTAAAAAGGTTAAATCAGTCAAAATAGTCAAACAAATTACTAGACAAACAGATTGAGCATATATTTTTGGATAGATACTAGTCAAGTGAGGAACTTGACACGTTGATGTCAAATTCGTTTATGTTGGTTTTACAATTGTCTTGTAAATTCTTACCCTCAGATTATTTCCAGTCTAGGTTAACCACGAACATAATTTTAGTCGTTTAGTTAAACTCGAACAAAAAGATAACAGAATTAACGTTCTACTTTGAATACAACAATTTATACTAATTAAAAAATATACAAACATAAACTTTTTATTATACGTTTACAAAGTTATCTATATAATTATATATTTGGTAATACTATCATATATTTTACCTACACTCCCATATAATATGTGTGGAAACTTGAAAGCATCATGTCCTGCATTATTTATGAGAAAGGAGGGCCGCCTAGATTTGTAAATTGTATCAAAAAGCATACATCACCCTTCTATTATCAAGTGATCGGTTGGCATACTTTTGAGCGAACTAAAAATAAATATCAATATATCATAATAATCTTATGTAGTATCAATCGATAACAATGTAAGATAACAATGTATTGAAGAGGTTTTAACATAAAAACTAGTGTTTACCACCACTGTTATGCATATCTAGTTCAATGAATTAACTTTATGAATATTAATTAGTTAATAATACCTATTTTCTTTTGACTTCTTTGTTTGGTTTTACGTAAAATCAACACAACTAAATTTGTCTTGATGACATTAAATTACCAATAAAGTTTGGTTCGTTTATAACTCAAGCCAACTCGTGGCATGATTCAATACATACATTTATGGGCAGCTATGAAAGCTCTTTCACGTGCATCTAGGACACTGATGCTTGTATAGTTTCAATAGTTTGTGTTGATTGATTTCAAAATCAATAATTTAAACTCGAAACTTGTATTCGTAATGATGTTTTAGAACGTTTCACACTTCGACATTCACGGTATTATGCCCCGAAAAATTTCGGTAATAGTCAATAGCCCGCATTCGATTGTCAATCTACGTTAAACCGTCCGAGCTAGTTTTTCAAAATTCCTGAACAATGTTCGGCTCTTCAAATCACATCATTTATGACTCACTTAACTTATTCCCAAAAAAAAAAGGCTATTCATAAGAATATTTTAAATTCTATAAAAAGAGAATAAAATAGAAAATCAAACGTAGCGAGAAAAACATAAAAAGAAATGAGTTGCATGTTCTTTTTAGGGCTCAAAGACTCTCTTAAGCATGTCGTTAGGGTTTAACGATTCAAAATTCATATCTCAATTCAAATCAAATGCTGCAACTCACAAATCAATCATCTGTTGGTAAATATCTATCTCCCTTATTCTTGATTTCCTACCAATGTTGTTTAATTTCATCTGTAGAACAATCTTAACCCCTGCGAGACCTTATATCAAGCAATGTTGTTACCAATCGTCCCTATTTACAACAAAAACTTCACATTCTTCAAATCCACACTCATTTACAGTCAATTACCTCATAAATTCATGTGGTATTCCTCCCGAATCTGCAATTTCAGCTTCCAAACATCTAGATTTATCAAAATCCCCAAATACTGCAGACTCTGTTCTTGCCTTCCTCAACAAGCAAGGTTTCACCAAATCGCAAGTTTCAAAAGTAATCTGCAAACACCCCAGAATCCTATTATCTGATCCTGAAATCACCCTTTTGCCAAATTTCCAAATTATGAATTCTATAGGTCTTACAAACACCGATCTTGTTACAATAGTTACTGGTTGGCCAAAACATCTTTTGCAAACAAGGGTTCAAGATACAGCGATACCATGTGTTAATTTCTTGAAAACTTTTTTAGGATCAGATGATAAAGTTATCAGTGCAATTAAGCGATTTCCTCTAGCTTTAACCTATGATTTACAAGTTTATGCAGCAGAAAATATTCAAATGCTGCTAGAAGTAGGTGTTCCTGATTTAACAATTAAATCATTGTTAGCACAACAACCAAGAACTTTCTTTACGTCTGCTGATCGGTTTAGAAAAGTTGTTAATGACGTTACAGAAATGGGATTTGATCCTTCAAAATCTAGGTTTCTTTGGGCGATTCACGCGCGTAGAGCTATGAGTAATTCAACTTGGGGTAAAAAATTGGAACTTTATAAGAAGTTGGGTTTGTCTAAAGATGATGTTGTTGTTGCGTTTGAACGATATCCGGGTTGTATGATGGCTTCAATGGAGAAAATTGCAAAAGTTTTTGATTTTCTTGTGAATACAATGGGTTGGGAAACAAGTTATATTGTTCAATGGCCAATTGTTATTTGTTTTAGTTTAGAGAAGAGAGTTATACCTAGATGTATGATTTATCAATATTTGTTGGAGAAAGGTTTGATTGAGGAAGATGATGGTTTTAGCTTTACAAAGTGGATGATGTATTCGGATACAAAGTTTATTAAATGGGTTGTAAAGAGGTATGAAAATGAAGCCATTGAAATATTGAAAGTTTATCAGAAGCATTTGAATGAGGCAAGTGGATCGACTACTTCCATTTTAAGAAACCGAGATGTAATTTGACTCTTTGAATCGATAGTTTTTTGTTACTAAGATTTTCAAAAGGAGTAACAGTTTCTAAAGTTAACATTCTCATATGCTTTTATTGCAATATGATTCATTGTTAACAGTTTCAAGTGATTTATAGATTCATTGTTTTTGTTTTAAGTTGCAAAACATTCCACCATTAACCAACTGAGATTCATAGATTCGGTAAAACCCTTTTTGCGAATTTGTGATCTTGTTAGTTTCATTGATCGTGTGATTCATGGATGCAACAAACTCCTTTGGGTTATCTTAAAAATCCATATTAAGAAACTCGTTGGGCGAATGGTTTAATCGGTTAATTTGTTGATTAAGCAATGGAAATTTTTCTATCGTGATGTTAGAATCTATGATTTGTTGCAATGTATTCAAATTCAGATGTTTTTTATATCACTTCTATGAGGATGGTAAACAAGTCGTGTCTCCATTATGAACGTCAAGTTATTTGGTTGAAAAAGAATAACATGGCGTGTGTACGATAAAACCACAATAAACACAAACCCATAAAACGTCGATAAAATTGCGACTAATGCATACAAATGTGATCAAATTCAACACAAACCCGATTAAAGTTACCAAAAATATGTCATACCCACCATAGTCGAAGATATCATCAGTTGATCAAAATTGATCCATCAGAAACCCACATATAAATTTATCAAAAATGTTACAGGTTCATCATCATACATATATGCATACACACTAACAGCTTTTATACCAAATCAAATACATGTCTATTGTTTATATGAGCACTGATAAACGGGTCAAGATTCCCATTTAAAACGAAATTCGGGTCAGCCAATTGAATCCCGGTTTTCACATCTTGAACAAGCTTGTATGGTCGAAACACGTACCTTCGGGTTTCTTGGTGCCAGTGGTCAATAACAGTCTCTTTTTTTATTTTTGTAATATCACAAACTCCTTGATCTTTTAATATTACTAAAAGTTTCGCCTTTAACCTATTAATCGCCTTCATTTTGTTTGCAAATTGGTTTCTTTCCCCTACACCATTTACAGCATATCAGCAAAACATGTTATAAATTTAAAATAATTTAAAAAATAATAATAATAATAATAATAATAATAAGTTTTCAGATAAGATAGTTGTTAGCTACCTGACGAGTAAACTGTCAATCCAATTGGAGAATGTTGGATTTTAACAATAGACCCTTTTCGACCTCGAACATTTTCACGTAACGAGAGGTAGTTAATCTTCAAATCGTTCCCATCAACGTTTAATTCAGGAGTTTCTTCAAGAAACAAAGGTACAATATCAACAGCAGCTGAGCTAACCTAAAGTGCAAAATATTAAAAAAACGAGAATGTGTATTTGAATACATTGATTTAACTTCAAATTTCAACTAATTGATTAATTTCTGCATAAAAAATACCTCAGATAAGGATTCAGGATGAGATGTTATCATTCTGTGAGTACCCTTTTCCCCTAGAAAATAACCATACGCGTACTTTTGTTCAAACTCAATAATTACAGACTTTAAACCGCCTTCTGCTTTTGACCCGCATTTTTTCTCTAATATTCTTCCTCTTAAACCTTGCTTTTTAGCCCATTTCAAGTACATTCCAACAAGTTGTTCAGCCCATATCTATAAAAAGAAAAAATAAACATACAACTAAAATCTTTAAAAATAAATAAACCATAAAACTTAATATCTTGGTGATTAAAATGTCTCGTTGTGTAATCAAGTAACGAACGTTTAAATATTTTAGAAATTAAAAAATAAAGATAAAAACAGGATTTATAAACCTCAGATCGAACGCCTTCAGATCCCGCTTCAACTATTATACAAGCTCCCTCAAATTCATATTTCCCTTTAAGAAGTTTCGACATTTCATACTTATTTAAAAACTTGCTCACATCTACAGACGCAGTATACGCTTGCTTTAAAAGTGCATAATTAATAATATCCATCTCCGCCAATTCTGTGATTAGTTTGGCTTCCTCAACCTATATAAACAGAAATGAGTAAATAAATTAATAGTAGTAGTGTTTTGTTGTTTAAACTCATAATTAATAGCAAATGATAGTTAAATGAAAGTAATAGTTATGTAACACAGCATGTGACTGCAAAATAATGATGAGATTATCATTGCAAACCAGTAACAGTATTATGAAAGTGATTATACAATCATATCAGTTTGTAGTGTTCAGATAACTTCACACTAGTAGTAACAAAATCAATTACCAAAGGGTAAATTACTTATATGCCCTTATTTATCTAACTTATTTAAGTATAGCCATATAGAAAGACAGAAAGTGATTATTACAACTGCAAATAGCAACATCGCTTCACATCACTATTTAACACGACAAGTTTTAATACAGCGGATTATGTATTATTTAATAACACATAACCACTCTCATCACGCACATCCAGACTCACTTCAATTTGGTTTCTTAATCTATTTATAGAAGTTAAAACGGGCAGTCGTAAGTCGTAACTAACATGTAAATAACATTATCACCTTATATGTAAGATCTTTAAGAGCATCAACCACCTTTACACTTTCAGCTAACTTAATCAGGATGTCACTAGATTTGGCTAAATCATCCCACAAATCATACTCGCGAATCATTTCTTCTTGTTTGGTTCGACGAGCTTCTTCAAACTCTAATGCAGTTAGACCCAACATCTCAGCACGATTAACAGAATCTTCTATCTTCTTTCTCAATGAAAACATACCTGCACAAACCATAACATCAATAAAAACTAATATTATATCTTCTCACAATCCTGATATGAAATTTTGAAATCAAATTGCATCAAAGGTGTAAAACAGTGAAGCAATCAGGAAAAGGCTAAATTGGAAAGGTATGAGGATAATTTAATTCAGAAGCAATTTAGGAGAATTGACCCCTTCGGTTCCCCTAAACGAGCGCCAATTGCGAAGTACGAATGAATTTGGATGCAGAATTTGACACCAACACAATCCAATTTGTAACACCAGTTATCAAACTCAACTAATTTGGTATGGTTTTCGAGAGAATTTCAAAACCCGCACTGATTTTTAGACATGATAACTATTAGTTTGCTAGTTTTGAAGTAGAGTGAAGAAGGTACAAACCGAGTTGTTTGTAGGATTTGCTGGTGTGCATATCCATGGATTGAGAAGAAGCTGCAGCCGGAAGTAGCAGCCGGTTTCCATTTCTTATTCCGATTACGCATCTCCTCCGACGACAACCGTAGTGATGGTGGAAGTGTGAAGAAGCTGCAGTTTCAGCCGCCATTTTTGGGTGCAACTTCCAACGTCGTCGCTCACAGGGTTTGATATTTCGGTTCGGATAATTGACCGCGATTTTTTATTTTATGAGTTTTTCTTTATAAAATAACAATTTGTGGTTTTGATTAAAAATATTATGGTCCTTGTTCATTTAATTTAGTTATTTTTTAGTATCTACTAGACGCGTGTAACAGAATTTTTCCCGATAATTTTAATTTTCAATAATTTTTCCCGGGTTCGAATCTTGTCTTGAGCAATTTTTAAAGATATGGTAATGACGCATGTCCCGGACTACTACCCGGCTTCGTGTCTGAGCCAAAAGGGTTTTACGTGGCAAGGTTAAAGGTTCCTGCTCGGTTTTCCCCTGGAACAGTTGGTTGACGAGTTTCGACTCCGATCAACTTAGCCCGTATGGAGGGTTGTGGTGAGCCTCCGCTGCGATCGCAACATGGGGGAGCCCCAATGCCGATGAAAAACACATGTGTTAGAGGCGGGGTTTCGATCTCAGTCCTTGCACCTCTGAGTGCAACGGTCGTATGCCGTTGCACCAACTGCTGTTCTAAAAAAAATCTAAATTTTTTTTTTGGTCTAGAAACTGTAAATTTTGTTACTAACCATTAAATTTCTTTTTCCAAATCGTGTAATATATATTTTTTTAACCATCAACTTTCATGTATATATATCATATCTTCTCTAGTTCTCTTAGTACACCCCCATCCTCCTCTCACATGTAATGAAAGTAGACCTTATCTAGCCATTATAAAAATCCACTGATTATGCACTATACGAGCGTTTAGAATAGTGTATACTGAACTATTAGCCACCATATACAAGCGTATACATGTCTTATGCAAGCATATACAACAACATACAAGGCCTTATACATGCATATACCAGCAATTCATGCACCCCTATACCAATGTTATCAATAGCGAACATAGCGATCGCTATAACACGCTATGTCGCGATGGAAGAAACCCTCGCTATATGCAAATAGCAACCAGATAGCAAGATAACGCTTTTTTTTTTGTTGTTGTTTACCAGTGATTAAGCTGTTGGATAGAGTTTTTTAGTATTCTTTATAAATATAAACACATAAATATGCTATAAAATAGCTATAAGTTCTATAAATTGTTAAATAACGTTATAAAATAGGCTAAAAATTCTAAAAATGCTATATCGCTAAACACGAAATACCAGTCGCTATTTACCGCTATTCGCTACGTAGTGTATAGGTGGCTTATCGCTATTTACCGCTATTCGCTAGTAATAACTATGCCCTATGCAATCTTATAACATCAAATCAAAGGGTTCCCTTTGATGTAGTAGTGTTAGTGATCACCCACACAAAAATGAAAATTCAAATCTTTGCTAACACATTATTAGATCATATTTATGTGTAATTTTAATGTAAACATAAAAAACCATTTATTTAATTTTGTCAAAAATACCAATAGTTTCAAATTTTAAGATTTCTCTAACTTTTTTAGTAGTAAACTATTTTGATACTTAAGTAGTAGTAGTAATAATAATAATATACCAAAATATTGTTATCTTTTTTCTTTCAAAAACTAAAGAAAAAAAATCCAACAAATCTTGATTCCATTATGCAGAATACTAACAAAGTTACAGAGATTCAGCAAACTGAGGAGCATCCAAGTCCAGTTCTTGTTTCATGACACAATTCATCAACCATTCATTACTAAATGCTTTTATCCCTTTCTTTATTGCTAACAATGCTTCTTCCATCTTATCTTCACTTGCCACGTATATGCATCTTTTTGAATCCTTCACTTTCTCTAGATTCCAAATCACCTGAACTTTCACAAAAAATAACACATTTACAAAAATGCCATCATAACAAACAATCATCAATCTTTCTACATACAGCACCAACTGCTTAAAAAAATAAGAAATCCATCAAAGTTTATAAAATCATAATTTAATATAATCCAACCCACCCGGTAACTTTGACCATGTTGACTTTTTTCTATAATGGGACTAGAAAACCAGCTATCAAAGATAACCGTCTTAAATTATAAGTTTTCTGAAAGTTTAACCGTTTTTTTTCTGGTTTAAAATAAATCAACTACCCAAAATAATATACGATTAGCGTAAATAGATAATTTATCAGAAAAAAACCTACATTTCCACCTGCAGACCTAACAATGGCTGAAAGAGTATTAACCAGAGGTTGCACATGAGCAGCAAGACATACATCAAAACCTTTAAATAAACCTCCGTTATTGCGTCTTGCTTTAATTACTGTACTTTTTAAATCGGTCCTGTACTTTGACTCATACTCATCATCTTTAAAAATGTAAGGCATTTCATCTGTACATTGAGAAAAAAATAATAATTAAAAAATGTTGTAATTAATAAAAAATTAATAAGATGTAAGAGAACTCATGACTCACCTACAAAGCAACCTTCTCTGAAGCTTTCTTTTAGCCAAGCAGATGATATAACCCAAGATCTGCAACGATCGCATTATATCATTGTAAATGTTTCTTGATAATTTATGATGATAAAATATGGTTTGTAAAATTAAAAAATTATAACTTACCCTGAACAAAGAGCTGTACAAAAATTTAAAGTCTTTCTGACTTTTCCAGTGATTACATGTGTGCTAATACTTCCATCAGATGTAACAGAGCCACCAAGATCCTCAATTATCTGTCATCAATGTCAACATTAACATTAATAAAAATAAAACCAATTAAAAGAATATAAAATGATTAGACTGTATTACCTTTGTCAGATTTGATTTTTTAGCATCATCCACAATGTTCATCAACATGATTTTATAACATTTTGTTTCTTGAGTATTGCCCATGATCAAATGACCTCCAAATGCAGGTGTAAAATCTGTCAAATCTTTATCTATACAGCATCCATTACTTTTATTAATTTTTGAATCACAACTATCTGATTGACGAACAATCATTTGACCACCTTTGACTTTCTTTGACTTCAGTGAAGTATGAGAAGTTTCCCATATCCTCTTCTTTGAACCTGATGTAGAACACGAACAATGTTTTGCATCATCATTTGTTTCAATTCTCATATTTTTGTTTTGTTGTAAATTGTTTGCAGAGTTATCTGTAGATTCTTTAGTTAAATTAGCAACCATGAGAGTTGAACCACCGGGAAAACATAAAGATTTCCTGATATCTGCTTTAATCGGTAACTTCCTAGCTTTACCCTTATCGTCTACTTTCCCAACGGGTACAAACCCCTGTCATTTTCATAAAAATATTTTTGTAACATAATAAACTAACTATGAAGAAACTTTTTTAATAAACTAAAAATAGTTATTTACAGTATCTGTGTGTTACCTGTTTGAGCCAAAATGGTTCAGATTCCACATCAGCCCAACAAAATATAGAGTTTACACCAACACTTTGAAGTCTTTTCATCATTTCCAAATATGTGAGTTTGCCAATGCCCTGTAAGTTTTAAATAATAATAATAATAATAATAATAATAATAATAATAATAATAATAATAATAATAATAATAAGAATAATAATAAAATAAGCCTGACAGGTGTCTGTTCTAAGACTATGGTTATCAGAATATTAAATTAATATTATATTGCAAGATGCATATATTTTGATTTTGAATCTTACTTATTATTAAAATTAAGTTTATATAATGCAATAAAACAAGACCTTATGTTGGTATACAGAACTGACTGCAGCAAGTGGAACTTCAGCAAAACGAGTATCAGCTGGAATTATCTGGAAACTGATTGCAGCAACAACCTGCATACAAGAAAAAATAAAAAATATACAAATAAATATAAATATAACTGACACCAACCAACAGCATTGTTTCAGTTTATTCAATTTGACAATCACAGTTAAATCAGTTGATTTCCAGTCTAATATTAAAACTATTGTATTTTCTTTATGTTCTAGACTTCTGGTTTTGCATTTCCACTTTCATTTTTGAATTTAATTTCCTCTCTTTAAATTATCCATCTTGTTTGAAATTTGTATAGCTGTCAAGAAAAAGAATTATTAGAAAACCAGATTCACCTCTCCAGGACCTTCTTCAGACTTGGATTTTAAAACTAGAGTGCAATATTTCCTGCAAAAATAAAATAATTTACTATTAGTAAAAGATCACCTTGTATCATCAAAGAACATCTACAAGCTATTAACTTGAGGGGAACATATTACAATGATAGTGATACGAAACATGGAAGTACTAAAGAGCTATTGGTGTATTCAAGAAGGGGCAAAGTGCAAAGTGGCTAAATGGTCCCGA
>WOUH02000036.1:4517920-4530072 GCA_009936405.2 Stevia rebaudiana
TCATCTTCTTCTTACATTCATTTCATTATCATTCATCATCTGCATATTTTATTTCTATTTTGACTCATTACCTATCAGATAGCTAGTGAAACTGATACAGAATATAACTTAATGGAAGCAGATAACTTTACCCATTGGAAACACATCTTTCAAGAAACATCGACTTCTTTCCAGTATTTGCAGCATAATTCATTGAAGGTAGTTCTTTCACGTATAAGGTTAATACTTCCTACAAAAAGATGAATGATGATACATGAGCACCTAAAGAAGATAATACATTGTAAATTAATATACATCTCACACATCTTGACCTTGTATCTCTTATCTAAACCGTTTGAATGTTGGTTTGACAAAGTTTAAGAAGTTACTGCTCTCAAAAATATCTACAATTTTTTTTATCATCCAAACAGTTTGGTGTTATCCAACATTTCAAATTACTATAAAAGCTACAAGTTGCACGCAATACACAGGAAAGACTACTAGACATATATGTGAGCATGTGTGTGTTTATATAGACAAAAAGAGACAAGTTACTTGAAGTAGAGACTTTGATTGAGCATCAGAATCCTTCGGATTAACAAGCACAAAGTAATATCCTGCAGAAGTAGTACAGTTCATGACTATTATATGACATTATCCAATGTTTGCTATATCTCTGATTAAATTGGACTATATTTCTAGATATTAACCAATTGCTGCAATGTTGACAAGAGTATGGAGTTAGAAATAAACATATGAAACATTACCATTTTCTCCCATAATAGAATGTTGGATATCATTACGTTCTTTACCAGGTGCAACTTCCCCAACTGCCACAAACAATAGATATGGTAAAGCAACCAAGTGACATAATTCTCTTCAGAAAATCTAAAGACCACCTTAATGAAACTACATTGTTAATTTACTATACGTTTGATTGACCTGCCATTAACTTTCATTTATAAACATCCAAACACTCTGCAACAATAGATAAATAACACAGTAACACTGATAATGGTGAACAAACAAATAGAAACACTGCATATGTCCAGCACGTAGATCGATTTAAGAATCAGGTGTCGGGTACATAATGCTTATAACTCGATTAATACGTAGTAAAACCGACCTATTAAACAACAGGATCAAAAAATAGAAACCTAAATTAGCGAGTTGTTTTAAAATACCAGAGATTACGATTTTGGAGTTTCTGGAGAGAGAGATTTGAAGGCTGTTTTGATCGGACTGAGTGGTGAAGTTCTTTGCTTCGACAGTCACCTCACAATTTCCTGACACAAAGAATAAGATGCACATGTGAACAAACTCTAGGGTTCGAGGGAAATGAGAAATACGATCAGTTTACCTATTGCAATTGGCGATGCAGAAGACGAGGGTTTCTTTCGAGCCATTGATGATGAGGTTCTGGAGTTGGTTTGAAAAATGAGATTGGATTAGGGGCGCCAAAAGCATTTATATAAGCGGGAAGCCCGGAATTGGAGCGAATTTGAGAGAGAAAAAAAAATCAATTTACTTATCTTATAAATGGCAAGTGAAATAAAAAAATCAGAAGCAATTATTTTTTTAAAGTAAACTTTCTATAAATTCTAGATTTTGTATTTATTTATTCAGTTTTCTAACACCTTTTCCTTGTATACGATTAAAGTGAGGCGATGTTATACAGAGGTTGCAATTTTTAACTTCTTTTAGAGTACTCACAGTAGATCTTGTATTTTTTGTGCTTCCATAAAATTTGATGTTTGATGTAAGTACTTGTGAGTATAAGAGAGATTGATGATAAAAATATTATTTAATTGGAAAAAGTACGAATGTGGATGAGAAAGCTATTGTGGATGCTCTTTTTAACTCCTAAATTTCGTGATTTATGTTTTAGCCCGGATTACTTTTCTCATTATCAATCATGTATTCATGTAAGCACAACTAAAACGATGATAGTAAAAATTGTATAGCTAATTTTCATCCACCTTATGGTAGCAAGTTTTTCATCCATACTATGTTCCTTAATTTTTGTTCCATCGCATCTGATCGATATTTATCTTGTTGTTCAATATATCGTTGGTTGTGTTCATCCATCACAGAAATCATGACATGCTTGTGTTCTATATTTTTTATTGTTTATTGCTCGCTCATAAATTAGTTAGTTGCTAATCGTATAACACTCAAGATCGAAGCCTACAGTTGTTGTAATACTGCGTCTTTTGTATGTAATAGTTGCATCCTTGTATGTTTGGGTTCTCTCTTTAACATACTCCAAGTTTCACTTTTATACGTAGTAAACAGGTTGTTATATATTGATCTGCTTAAAGTTAAATTATCATCAACATGTGATTACAAATTAGTCTAGACTTTTTCTCATGTAAACAAAAGGTTTTAGTTTGTTTCCTAGTGTAGATGGTCATGGTCTTCTCAATTTGCTCAATAATAATACAAGTAATGCCATCAACAAAGTTAACTAGCTTTCAACTAACAGGAATTTTTTGTGTCTATTTTTTATAAATATTGTCTTACAATACCCTTAATTAATTTTGATTCCAATTTTATTTTGTTATATAAAGGGTTGTATTTTCCCTTTTAACAGGTTTTTAATGGTTCATATCTCTTACTGGTTCAGACTGTTTGTTTCGCGAGCAGATTTCTGAATGATTAGGACATTTGTCTTTGAATGGTTAAACATTATACTGAGTCTGAATGGTATTTTCCTTTAAATGGTTAAGTCTTATATTGTCTCTTAATGATTCAGACTTCTTACTTATTCAACATTTAATAATTCAGATCTCAAACTGATTAACACTTACCTATTCAGAAGTTGTCAAACAGTCCCGCTACTTACATGTTCCTTTTGTTTTACTAATCATATATGGTGAAAAAAGATTAATGAACCCTGTATGCTGTGTATTTCACGTTTACCACATTTAAGATGCAAAGAAAGTTTATACACAAACTAATTACATGTAACATTGTGACCCGAGGGTCAATTACAACAAGCTAAAACTCAACTGTTGTTTCTTATTTTATTGTTTATTTATAAGTAATTGGGACAAACGCGTTCACTTCTTCCAGGCATAAAGATGAATTGCTCATATTCTTCTTCCCTGATTAATAGAACTTCAATGGAGTCAATAGAATCAGATAACATATCGGAGATGTGACGTGTATCTGTTGTGTCTCCAAAAAAACTATCATCTCCCTTCTTCTTGCTGAACCAGTAATCATGAAACCATGATGAGGTTGTCATCAACTTCCACCATTCTGAAGAGAAATCCTTCACTTCGAGGATATCAGCGGGGATAAACAATGGGGCATTTGGATTGAGAGCAGACTTTTGTGAAACCATGATGATTTCAGTAGCAAAAAGTTACCTGCAAATTGAAGAATTTGTCAGTTATATAACATTCATAGCTGATTTTGTTTGTTTAAATCACCATCAATTTCAGATTTGTGGGCTGATTTCAAGTCCGATGATTCTTAAATCGATCAATCAACCAAATGGTCTAAATTGTTTATAATCAATGTAAGACCACAATTGTAAAGTCACATTGAATCTCAAATTCAGTAAATTTATCAAAATCTCAGACTTAGCTCAACGATTATCACAAATATCGCGTCTAGTTGAAATCAAACATACCCAAATAGTACCAATCAACGAAAAACTTGAAATAGTTTCAATATAAAGTCGCAATTTATATAATCCAATTCCGAATCAATTCAATCGAAAATAGAAGAAGATTACAGTTCCAGTGAAGCAAAAGAGCAACAATTATACCTCTGAGAGCTCGACCAAATATACCTGCAAACAGATCACTGGGATCCGAAAAGTTTCAGAGCAGGATGGTTTGATCCGGATGCAATGCGTTATTTATGGTAAGGTATTCGGAACCAGATGACGCCATCGCCATGGTCAAATGGCTAGCAAGCAACGCGTGTAAAGCACCGTTTGTTGGTCCGGTGGATGATGCAATGGTGCACGGTGTAGTTTGACCGTGATTAATGTTTTATGGTTATCAGTTTATGAGAAGATGGACGGATGAGATGATGTGATTAGGTTTGATCTGGCGGTGGAGATTGGTTGAAGGATGGTTCGTGTCTTTCCTGATTTCTCTGTGTGGTTGGAGACTTGGAGGGTGGTTTGTGTCTTTATTTAAAATTTAAATTCTCTCTCTCCATTTCCCACTCTCTTCTTTAAAATTATCTACTTCCATCTTTATAATTTTAAAAAATGATATTATTTTTACTTTTTATATTACCTTTAAAAACATTCCATATCTCATCTTTAGATTTATTTATTATTTACGTCTTACTCGTAAATATTTATTTTATTATTTTTTTCTTTCTTTCAAACTCACAAAAATTATAGGAATGGTAGAAAGATAATATCTATTACAGAGATGGTGGAAATAAAAATATTTATTTATAGAGATTTAGTGAAAGTTCTCTAAAAGTGATCAAATGTGAATGTTCTAGAGCTTCAAAATGTGACGATACCATGTTTTCTCTTCAAAATTATAGAGACCAAATGTGAATGTTATAAGCATATCCAAGCATTCATAACTTGTGCATACTAAACATTTGGTATGTATATAATGCATAAATGATTGAACATTAAGTGATATTAACATTGAGGTTTGGTTGTTTGAGTTCATACTTCATATCTAGTTCAGAGGGAGGGGTGATAACGCCCCTTCCACCCCCATCATTTTCTTTTCATCTTTTTCAACCCTTGTATGCCCTCACAAAAAAAGGGTGGTGTTTAGGTGTGATAAGGTGTCACTTGGACACTATCATGCCCCATTACATGTGGTTTTGATGGCTTGCCTATCTCACATTTTCCATTCCTTTTCCCGTCTTACAAAGCAAATAGGGCGTACTTTCTATGAAAAATTGTCACACCGTTTTTTAATCTTGTATATCCCTCCACCTGCTTAATGACAAGAGTAACTATTTTTTTACATAAAACGTTTATTGTTACACCAAGAGACTTGACTTTTTTTGTCTTAACTTTATAACTTTTAGAATATAGTATACGAATAGTGTTACCATGTGTTTAATATAATAGAGTCGTATCAAATATACATGTAAAGTTTTGGATTTGATACGAGTATGTTTTTTTTATGAAAAATTATATTGAAACATAGATAAAAATAAAACACAATCCGACGTCATATTGTTTTACAAGTTATAAAAGAAAATTAAAATTATAAATTAAAAAATATCAAATCATGGTGCAACGAGTAAAAAACTTGGTACAAATCACCCTATTGAAAACAACGCTTGAGAGTTTGAAGAGTCCTACAACTAGTGTACATATGTGTCCTCCTTACGTGTTTGTCATGTGACACTCACTTTATTTTCATCTCTCTTTCACCACACGGGATACCTCACCCATCACCACCCTAGAACCTGTTTTTAATACCAAAACTAAACAATATAGATTTCGAGCCGATGATTTCCTTTGAATTATAGAGTTTGGTTAGTTTTAACTGTTTATGAACACCTTAACTAGTTGAACTAGCAACATAAATGTACACAATACATGATAACGCGTTAGTGTAATTTCATCTCTTAGTAAAATGTATATGCTTTATGAAATAGAATTAACTAAACACATACTTATGCTCATAATCATATCGACTGTATCATTGTGATTCATACACGATCAAGAAAGGTATCAACAGAACCTCATCCTCACAAGAAGCACACACAACACAACTGCACTTTTTATTTCTTATATGCAAACCGAACACAACCAAGTGAATTCATTCAAGATAAAGTTCAGATTATTTTTCAAAACATCAAACTCACACATCCTCTAATCATACTTTTAAATCTATATCTTATATCAAACATTAGACTTGAAAACTCAACTATTTACCCAAAAACCTTTGCTACAAATCTTGATTAAACCGGACCACAAACCCTTTGGTATTTAAGTTGGGATAAATTTATTTCTTTCTTCAATTATTTTCTTTTCAAATATCAACACACTTGGGTTGTAAACGTATGGTTGATATTTGTTGATTTTCCTCTTTAATAAATACGACAATAAACAATACAAAATAAAAACTTGTAGATGGAAAACTAAGTTTTAATGCAGAATGATTGGTTTAGAATGTACAATATCAGGTAATCAGCTAACAAAGCAAGATCTTGAAAACCTGAAAAACATAAACACAAATAAAATCACAACATTTTTAAATATCACTATCATCTCCAGTGACTCTATGATCCTTGATGTCGCTAACAGAGTCGGGCCCGCTAACACGGTCATCACCATCTTCAGAAGCTGAGCTGGCATCCGTCTCCTTCTCAGGGCACTCAAGTTGCACACATTCAGCAACCGCAAAAGGTGAGTTACTGTTTTCTGAATCATAACTCCTGTTTGAAGGAGTCAAATCCCCTATTTTCACAACATTGAACACAATACCATTATTAATCATTTCAGGCTGTAAAAGATCACCTTCATTGACCATAATCCGCGTATGAACTCTATTGTTCGTATCCCGTTGATCAGATTCTAAATCAAAGCTTGTTTCGGGTGGTGTTACAATCAACCTCGGACTCTGATGATGTGGCGTTACATGTGGCGTTACCTTATTGGTTCTGGGATCAAAATCTAAATTCTGAACAAAATCAACAAATTGATCAGCAGAAGTTGTCCGCATCAACGGTCCACCGGATCGCGTCCAAGTGTTTAACTCTGCGGTTTCTGATTCGCTATCGCTTCCGTCATGAACATTGTGGTTGAACCTCCGGTTCCGACCGAGGGATGACAAGTCAGCAAGGTCTTCTAAGGAACCGGTTGAGTTCTCTCGAGCCATGCAGTTCCAAGACGGGATTCTTTTGGATGCATTGAACCGGACCGCGTTGGTTAACCCGTGAGTAGCTGAAGCGGCTCTTTCTGCACTTCGTTTTAACCTGCGCATGTGGTTAAGAATTGCAACGCACTCGTCGAGAACGAGTTCGATACCGCAATTGGCTTTAATGGCTGAAAGTTTTTCCCATGTGCGTTTTCGTCCTTGGTTTGCAGCTTTTTGAATCTCTAAGTGTGATGGGTTACGTATGATTTTTGAGTACTGAATCACAAAAGTCAAAATAAATTCAGTTCATTAAAGACAGCAAAGTTTTATTGGATCACAAGTTAATATCTTGACTACTTTTTAAGGATGCTAAATTTGCTAAATGGACACTCAAAGCATATTGATAACAGAGCAAAACCGGGATACAACTGCAAAAATGGCCCCATCTAGTCTGCATAATATTATAAAGACAAAATTACAGAAAACATCCCTCGTGTTTATATTAACTTTCAAGTTTCATTCTTTAAGTTCAAAAAGCACGCTAAACATCCTTTATATTAACTCTTTGTAATTTTCTAAAAGTTTTATGTAAAATTAAAATTTCTTTATATTTGTAAATAAAAAGGTTAAACCTTCACTGTAAGGTAATATGCAAAAAAAGTTAACATAATGGATGTTTAGCGTGCTTTTTTAACATAACGGATGAAACTTGCAAGTACATATAACCGTAAAGAACGTTTTCTGTAATTTTGTCTACAAAAATCAGACCGAATGTAAATTTCTTGAGATGATTACTTCCTAAAAATGATGAAACTTGAATCTTTTTCATCAAAGATTAAAAAGACACACCTGAGCTAAAGTAGCAGGCATCACAATGGTGACATCACCCTCCCAATCTTGCGCAAATAGCTTCGCGAGTCCACCTAACGGGAACCCAAGTTCCAATACTTGATTGCATCGGTATTTCACCTCCATCTCAACTAGATGAGCAAGCTAAACAACATCAAATAACGTTAAATCTTATTCAAAATTCATTGAATCATACGTTGCATTACTATCACTAGACTAACAATTTATACTTTCATATTGTAAACGGAATGATTTGCGCAAATAGAAAATGATAACACACACCTTTGCTGCAAAGCTTCCTCCATAAGCTCTCACAACTTCTTTGAGTCTGAGTAACGGGGAAATATGAGGATTCGCTTGACTCACAATAAAATGATTAACATTAAAAAGCTCTTTCAATTGAATCATCGGTAGATCCATCTCCAAACTACCGTCCCTCCAACGACGCGTCGAACTCCCGTTGGCTTCATCCAGGCCCCACTGAAACGGCGGGTGATATGGAACAAGTTCACCACTTCTATCTTTTGCCATAAGTTCCTGAGCCTCAAAAAGACCCGGGAAAGCACAAGAAGCGGTTACTGCGCTCCATATAACCACATGAGGTGATGTCAAGTAGTTAAGACATCTTGGTGGTTCGTGTTTTCTTGGTGAGCATACGGTTATCCCCAGAACACGACCCGTCATGTCATACGCTTCTTGAAATGTAAGATTGCTTGTCAAGTTTCGTAATAACATCTGCAGACGTCTGATGTCGTGTACGGCTCCTTGTGTCATAACCCTCTTGAAAATGTTGAAGATTCCACCCATTTGATCGAAAAACTGAAACGAGTCGAATGATTGTTCGAAGAAACTTTGAAGTTCGGGCCATGACTTGGTGGCAATAACCGAACATATAATGGATCCAACACTCGAGCCCGCGATTATTCTAGGTAAAAGCTTATGTTCTACTAAAGTTTTCACTACACCAACATGAAAAGCCCCGAGAGACGCGCCGCCACTTAGAAGCAACGCGGTTCTTCCAAAAGCATGTCGCGTCTCGTGCATAAACGCGAGTCTTTCTTCCAAAAGAAGATCTTCACAGTCGGAATCACAAACCATTCTTAATTGTGTTGAAACTTCATCAATGTATTCTTTTATAAGTTTTGGTACTTGATGTCTACCCTTATGAAGCTCAGGGTTGCACATGTTACCAAGGTTTCTAACCAGATCGGCGCGCATATAAAACACAATATCGCGTAAACAACCTTCTTCGCGACGGTGTCTGAGCTCTTGAAGTTTGTTTCTCACAAGTTCTTCATCATAAAGATTGCATTCGTTCGTTCTAGGGGTTTGTTTATCTAACATCTTAGCAGCATGAGCCCATTCTTCATAAGTAACCGCAGCTTTCATCATATTCCTCCAGAATTTCCTCTTGTACGCCATTTCAGCGCGCGTTTTTACATTCGTGAACCGTTTGAGTAAGAATGCCATTAGTGTGACTAATACTAGAATCCCTTGCGGGTTGCGTGGATGTAACCATGAGATTACTGGCAAAATTGTGCCTGATGCATAAGTTCTAATGCTATTGAAGTAATAAAGCAGCAGGTGAGTGATATGATGTTTCAAGTGTGTTATTGATTTGAAGAATAGAACCCTAAAAGCTATAGTACGGCCAATGATTGTTGAGGGTCCGATTGAGAATGAATCAACGGTGGCTTCACTACTGATATCCATTTGTAATCAGAAGATTTCAGTCGCACTTCGTGTTCTAAACTTCTAATGTTCTATCAACAGTTTAACACCCAGTTAATCGGAATCTTAAGTGTTTCAAAATCAGAACTTGTTAGAACTGACAGAATTTCTATTAGATGTTTAGATGCACATCAAGGATCAAGATCAGCTGACTTATGATTTCAACTCAGGGTAGAGGAATCGTAAGAACAATAAAACATCTGTAAGAACTTAAAATTACTGAAGAATTAGTGAAATCTCATTGATTAACACGAACCCTCTAAGCAGCTTTCAGTGTTTTAGTTGAAAACCCCCAAATTTTGTAATTGTAAGAAAGAGAAATTACCAATCATGGCAATAATTTAAGCTTGAATAAACAAGATGATAAGATGATCGAGATTAGATTACCGTGGCGGCTACGATGAGGTGCAACGTGTGTTCCGATAGTTCAATATTCGTATTATGCAATTCTATTTATTATAAATAAATAAATAAGAGAGATTTGATTGCGGATAAGAGGAAGGTATGCAACAGAGTGACTGAAGAATCAGATAACGAAGGAATTTTGAATTTGTGGCTGTAATTAATAATAGGGTTTCAAGAGGGACTTCAGTGACCGATTTGGTGAAGAAGGTTGGGACGATGATCGCAAATTGTGTGCTCGGCTACCTTATCCATTTTACTATTTTATTTTAGAATAAAACCGAAGGCATACTATTTTAGGTTATAAATATGTCGATTACATGACGTTGTATAATAAAAAAATTAAAATTTTATAATTGTTACAAAATTTATATTTGTTAAAATGGGTAACTTAATCCAATTTTAATATTATTTTAATTAAGTCACTCATATTTTTTTTTGTTTCAATTAAGGTCACTCAAACTTATTTTTGTTTCAATTATGTCACTTTACTTTAAATAAGTGTTTTAAGTCACATACGTTTTTTTTGTTCCAATTATGTCACTTTACTTTAAGTAAGTGTTTTAATCTTATACATTTTACCTACAACATTAGGTGATCATGTCATTTGAAATTATTTTTTTTTTTTTACTTTTTTAAAAATTATGGTAGTTGATTATGTGAATAAAAATAAAAAATAAAAAGGTTAATAATTTTATAGGTAAAAGGTATAGGATTAGAACACATTCTTAAAGTTAAGTGATCTAATTGGAACAAAATTAAACATAAGTGACCTAATTTGAGCAAAAATAAGTACGAATGACCTAATTGTAACACAACTGAAATTTAGTTACATTTCGATGACACTTTTGAAATTAACCAAATTTATTTAGCTGAGTGAGTTTTAGTTAGATCGTGAAGATGAATACATTGAATGACTAAAAACTAACGTAGACATGGGAACTACAACACTAAGTTGGAGTTTGTAGCCACGTGATCCCAGAAAAATAATTATACTTAACAATTAGAATCACAGGTGAAAAAAAAATTTATAACATAGTCGGCTGAAATTTCGTTTTGGAAAAGTCTACTCGAATATTGTGTATGGTTTCAAACGTTGTTAAAAAAAATCGATTAAGAAAACATAAGTTTAGGTAACCATTAAGATTTCTACTGAATGCAGAGAGAAAGACTACTCATTTATCCTATAAAGTTTCATGACAACCAAGATCTCAGCGTAGTTTTTGAAGCAGGCTTTTGTCATATATCTTGCTTTGTGTCAATTAACGGTGTTAGATTATCCTGTGCGCCCAGATGAATAAGGCTTTAGTGGGTGTGTCACGCAGGAGAGATAGTGACTCAGATGGGTGAGTGGAAGTGTGAAAATACATAGGTGAGGGTGAGTGTGAGAGGGTAAAACTAGGAAGATGAGATGAGGTATTATGATTGGTAGGGATGTATTGAGAGAGATTGTAATTAGTTGAAAAATAAACAAAATAAAAAACAGAAAAAGATCAAATATTGTTCATTGCATGGGTCTGGCCACAACATGGGTAACATCCACAAAAAAAGGTGGCGGGCCGGTGTTTGGGCGTGGGTGGGTGGGGGGCGTGAGACCGTGAGTGCAACTACTCATTTGGCATAATGGGTTGTCTTAATCATAATGAAGTTCAAATTGGATCGACGATCAACATAGTATTTGTTTTTTTTTTCAACATACACTATATGAAAAAAATAAGAGTTTACATGGGTTTGCTGGTGTTGAATGAAAGAAACCAGTTTACACAATGACTATAAACGACGTGTTATACAGGTTTCATTAGTACCTAAACCCAGGGATAGACTTGCTATATAAGGTGTGGGTTCAACAGACCCCGTACTTTCTTTATTATTGTATGTGATGTATACTACGACTTTATATCGACCCTTTAGATTTTTGGTCGCCGACCCCTGAGATTTTTTTAACTTACTAAGAAAAGATCAAACTATACATGTCGTATGTTGTATTTGGAAAACAAAGTGAAAAACAACAAAAATGAGTGTCTAATCCGATTAAATACTTCATTTGTTCTTGTATATAGATTTTGAATTATATAATATAATATGGTGGTCATGATTATCTCATATTGTAGCCCTTAGGAAGGATCTAATAGAAAGAAAAACTTCCCTAAAAACAGTAGAAACAAATCTTGGCCATTCATTTGTTTAGGGTAAAATACAAGAGAAAGTGCATTTATATAAAAACTCATTTGTTGACTTTTTTTAACTCTCTCTCCCCCCAACCCTCACTTTCTTTAAACATTAATAACTTTTTCATACAATATTTTTTTTTTTATAAAATTTTCACCATAAAAACAAGCGTTTTTTCCTCTTTAATTTGAGTACCATTGTGATATACTTTTT
>WOUH02000036.1:4539786-4557711 GCA_009936405.2 Stevia rebaudiana
TTCATTTGCAGGAACATATGGTTATGCTGCTCCAGGTACCTATACTCTAAATTAAGTAGTACCGTAAATGTAAAAAACCAATCTTAAAATAAAATGATTTACAAAATATACATTAACTTAACTTTTTTGTGTAGAACTTGCATACACGATGGAAGTGAATGAGAAGTGTGATGTTTACGGTTTTGGGGTGCTAACACTAGAAGTTATTATGGGAAAGCATCCGGGAGATTTACTCACTTCATCACAAGACATGGAAAGCATATTGTTGAGTGATATTCCCGACCAACGCCTTGCTCCACCCGAAGAACAAATTGCTCAACAAGTGATATCATTTGTTGAGGTTGCATTCTCATGCTTGCATCAAATCCCTCACTCTAGGCCATCAATGAGGGATATTGCTCTTCGTCTCTATGTTAACGGTAGTGATTGAATTTTTTATAGGGCTACTTAAACACCATGATACATTTCTTTTAATTTCATAAAGAAATTACGTACTCCATCTGTTGTGGTTCTATGGTCTATGTTTTATGTACTTTCTCCACTTGTTGTATACTTAAACACCGTTATACATTTCTTTTAGTTTCATGCATAAATTACATATTCTGTTTTTGGTAAATTTCAATTACAAAGGTTAACATAGACATGGGCTACTGAATATTAAGAAAACAAATAGAAAAATCAAATGCCAGTCAGCATCAAATATCTGCTGAAGCTGCAACACTATCGCTGGATTATACGTCCCAATATAAACATT
Source organism: Stevia rebaudiana (assembly GCA_009936405.2). Taxonomy (NCBI): domain Eukaryota; kingdom Viridiplantae; phylum Streptophyta; class Magnoliopsida; order Asterales; family Asteraceae; genus Stevia; species Stevia rebaudiana. The sequence goes on from WOUH02000036.1 coordinate 4,540,541, forward strand.
CTGAAATCCAAACTTATTTAAAATTACCTGAGTAAGAGATATCCAGTCATTTTTAGCAAACCCAATATAAACATATCAAGAATCTGAAATCCAAACTTTACATTATTCACATTATCCCTCTCTGAGGCAAGTTCAGGGGGTTCTTTGGTGTACTTCGGGAATACCTTTGAATGCTGCAAAAGCCTGAAAAGTATACAGTTTTTGGGCATATAAATGCTGCTGCTGCAAGCCTGCAAATGACTCCTATCGCGTATTATAGATGAAAAAGGTTGCAGAATATACCTTATATTGACATCATGATTAGAACGACGGAAATCGGGATGTGCTATCAATACCCAGTATTGTGCCATTATATCCAATTTAAGGGAAGGATTTCCAGCTAACAATCTAAACACATCCTATAATAATGATCATAAAAAACTTGCATTAACTTATGATAAGGAGTCAAATATGGATCTAGAAACCAAACTCAGCTATTTAAAAGTTAAATTAAAAAGCCAGAGTCCTTTGACATTCTTTTTGGCCAAACTAATCAATTTTCATATGCAAAATGAAACAAATTTATTTCAACACCTTATTCTTACACATGAAAATGAAGAACATGATAAATTATACAGATCACACAACCACATTTGTTTATGGAAGATGCTAATTAAAAGAGGAAACATGAAGTATGGCCGATGATACAGTGGTGCGATTGTGTGATTATGTGAGTGTTTAGCCGCTAAATGGTGCAAATCAGTTATCCTATTTGTTTAGTCGATTTTTTCATTCTCAGCATCTACATCCCCTTCCGATTGGAAAGTAAATCATATGCTCTAGAAATCAAATTACTCACCAATTTACACGAAAAACAACTAGAACAAGCTAATCGAACATTCAGGAACTCAGACTCGGAAGCGAGAAATGCTAATTTCAAACTTCAAAACTAATTTGAATTCGATCTAAGTGGCGAGTAATCAACAAACAGAGCTTTCAAAACAGAACACGTACTAAACGATTTACCGGTGGCGAGAACACGGGGAAAGAGAAAGAGATGGGGCATGTCGGTCGGAATCGACTGTACACCTTGCACTGTTTCACATGCCGGTAATGAGGCCTTAAACGAATGCTTTCTGACCTAAGGGTGAACCGTATACGACATAGTATTTGATTTGGGCAGCCAAAACCCGATCCGTATGCAGTTCGTCGTCACTGCGGATCGGGTAGTGAGTTCGGGCGTATATCACCGAGTCAGCAAAGTGTGAAGAGTAAAATATATAGCCGTTGAACAGCTATATGATATTTATAAAAAAAGTTTTTTTTTCCATAAATCTTACACTATAAATATCCCACTTATTATATCTCATCTCTCAAATAACAAAAAATACACTCTCCTTTAGCTCTAAAAGTTTTCCCATGGAAGAAAACTATTTACCCGTCATTCTCCCTCCCGCATGGAACGACGAAAAGGAAGAAATGTTAGCCCAGGCTTTCAATATCATGAAGTCGGATGATGATAAACCCTCGAACTTTAATGAAATTTGGCACGGATTAGTGACATGTATTACGGTGCTGGTATGAGGCAACGTACGATCCGACAACTAGCTCGTAAGTGGGCGGATATGAGATCTAAAAGTGAAAAGTTTACAAGGTTTTATGAGGAAATCGACGTACGCTAATGGAGCGAAAATGACATTTTAAAGAGGGCGAAATAGCAATACGAAAGGGAGGATGGTCATAAGTTTACCCTTGTCCGTGTGTGGCGCATTGTGACGACGATTTCTTAGTTTTCATTTTATTTTATTTGACGTAATTTTTTTATGCTTTTTTTAATGTAATATTTAGTTTCAGTTTTAATGCTTTAGTTTTTAGTGAAATGTTTTAGTTTTTAAGTTTAAATTTAAAAAAGAAAATTCAACAAAATAAACATGAGTTAGGGTATTAGGGTAGTGTCGCCATCAATTGTGGTAGTTTGAGAGGATTTATGGTACTTGATAGGTGGCATCCTCTGATTGGTAGTTGATTATGGTACTTGAGGGGAGTTAGAGTAGTACTTCCCTCACTCTAAGTAGGTTTTTTTTCTCATGAAATAAGAAAATTATAAAACACTAAAAGATACATCTTTCTCATTAACATTATGCTTTATTTATACATGAGATTTAATAACTAACTAGATGTATCCACTCCGCTACGCGGAAGGTGAGGCTCAAAAGTGTTTTGGACATGCACACGCGTTGCACGCTGTAGCGACAACGAACCAGTAAAAATTATCAAAACACAGGTAGAAAGCACCTCCCAATGAGTGTAAAAGTGCATGCCTTTGTAAAAGTAAGTGTCAGTTCGTTGTAAAACCCGATAGAATACTACACAAACTTCGCGCGTTGCGGTGTGTGCGGCACTTAACACTACACCACTGTATGCCGTAAAATAAGCTCTGTTATAAAATCATATGTAAGAAAACATGAAATTAAAAAAATTTCAAAAACATTCATCCATATTTTTCTTCGTAAAGTATAATAACAATAACACCAGCAACAACAATAGCAGCAACAATGTTTTTTTACCTTGGACCTTTTGAGCTTAATAAGAAAGTTTACGTTTCGGAATTCTTTAACTAATTACTCAAAACAAACAATCAAATCTCACACAATTTCATTTGGAATACAAAATAGGAGGGACGCGTGGGCAAATGAAAAGTCATGAGGTGGGGTGACGATGTGAGATAGGAAGGTTACATGGGCCAAAAAGAAACCAAAACAACCGAGTTAAAGGTGTTAAACTTGTGTGAATGGAACCGTATAGAAACTTCAAAAACCACCCAGACAATAACCACAATGATGAAAATATCTTTACTCTATTAATTATTTAAATCTCAATGTGCTACTATTCATGATAGTTCCTAAATCTTACATGGCCCAAAAAGAAACTAAAACAACCGAATTAAAGGTGTTAAACTTGTGTGAATGAAACCGTATAGAAACCTCAAAAACCACCCATACAATAACCACACTGATGAAAATATCTTTACTCTATTATTTTAATCTCAATGTGCTACTATTCATGATAGTTCCTAAATCATATAGATATAATAAACAAAAATTACATATAAATTAGGAGAAAATAGTGGTGGTTATATACATGTATATAACACTCCTCCTCATATACATAGTGCTCATTATACACTATTACACCATACTTCAGGATGATGTATATTATTTTATATAGAACTTGACAACCATAGGTTAGTCATGCTTTCAAAAACTCAACCAATCGATCCAAGCCTCTTATTAATGAATTAATACTCATGAAAATAATACTATTGTGACATTTATGGAGCCCTTAATTTGTTGGATGGGTGGTCGTCCACCTTTCGAGACCGCTATGTCATAGCCCATAGGTGTGGCAAAACAACTGAGAGCTTCAAGCCAACATGGTGCAAGGCGTTCACAAAAGTGAAGGTCTCTGAAGGTGTAATAAAAGACAAAGTACAATTATGAAATGAACAAAACAATAATGTGAAAACAGCTCCAAGAAAGCTATCAATTATATGGAAGGAAAATCACTCGCATATAATTATACAACATTACAACGAAACATAATAAATATCTAATCGGTTCTCTTTATTAGAGACACATCTTTATTGGTACTATTTTAGGTGTTGATAACCTTTTTGATGGCCTATAACATGTTACCTAAGTGGCTAAGTGTAACAAAATTGTTATAATGGAGACTATTTTAGGCCCAACTCAATGTTTATGGGCTTTATGTTACTTATGTAATTCTCTCTATATATGATTTTCAAATGTTGGATGAAATCAATTTCCTCTATCAATACTCTATGTACTATGTTTCTCTTCCTGTTCATAACATCTCTCTTTTTTTTATTTATTTTTTTTTTTTTGATAAGGATGTAATCCCATATAGCTTCAGGTTCGGTCAGACGGTGGTGTTTCTAAAGTAAGTCAAGCCTAAACCGACAAAATCAGTAAGTACACTTGACATCCGTCTTAGGAAGCTCACTCGGGTATTAGCGGTGATTACGAATGCTATTAATAAAAAAGACGTTATTCTAATAGCAATTAGGTTTTTAGGTTTAAAAAGTTTTAGATAACTTAGACCAAGTCAGGTCTTTCTTATGAATACATGTCGTATGACAAGAGTAATTTATTTTAAATGGTCCCTCAAATTTAAGAAAAAAAAAATTTTAAAATACCCCCACATGTAGTTCTTTTTCAAAAATATTTGGAAGTTAAATACTTAAAAAGAATTTAAAAAAACGGTTGATGGCCTACAACCGTTTCACTCAGAGGTGCAAGGAACAAGATGGAAATCCGACCGCCTCTAACACTTAGAGGTGTTTTTCGTCGGCATTGTAGCTCCCTCAATTGTTAACACTTAGTTATTACTATATATATTTGTAATGAAGTTGGGGAAGAGTAATGTACAAGAAAAAAGGCACATAGTACATGTGGTGTTGCATAACATGCAACAAATGATGCACGTTGTACATGTGTGTTGCATTCTCCATAATTACAAGAAGGTCAATATATGTTTTTTATTAACCAAAAGCGTTCTTTTGGTGTATTTTAATGGTGTCGGTGTGTCAACTGTCAAGTAGTGGGACGTTGGTTAGGACTTGTTCGAGATTATTTTTTACGTTTACGTATTTTTAATCTTTATTTAGTCTTTTGATGTTTCTTTATCCGGTTTTATCGGTGTTTGATATTCGCATCAAAGTGAAGACGGTGAAGACGATTAGTCATGAGGTGCGCACGTGCACTGGTTTTATTGTTCGGGATGATAGTGGAATTCGCGGCGTAACGCGCCAGCCGAAAAACTAGTTTTTATTTAAAAGCTAAAACTTTTGTAAAGTCTAGAAAAAAAGATTTAATGGTAGTATTAATGACAACTTATTCTAATTAAAGTTGAAATGTTCTTAAGCACTGATTTTTTCTTGAACGGCTTGTTGGACTAGGTGGGTGCTCCCTCTTACGCACGTTCCTGTCAATCAAACCAACACTAGATAGGCAAGAAATTGATAGAATATGTAAACTTTCCTTCTGCTTGGGTTCAATCTATAACCTTTTTGAGATGCAGCTTCTTTTTTTTTATTACAATGTCATTGGGCTACGTAGTGTTACTTGTTAAGCACCTTGTGTGCAAAAGATTGAGTCATTGAGGGGTTCCCATCGCCAACGAGAGTCAAAGCCCATTTATTATACGGATGAAAGTCGAAGATCAATTCTATAATTTAGTTGGTCTCGTAATTTTCCCTTATATAAATATCACGTTGACATTTTAGGATTTAATTAAATACGATGGTCCCGCTCCTCTATTATTTTGTTTCGGTCAGCTTAAATCTAGCTTGGATACACTTTAATCTCGAATATTGTAGATGTGATGATGTGATTGGGGAGAATCTACGACTAGGAAAACCCCTACACCCGAACCATTTTGTTCAAGATGAGATCCTAATATTAGACTTCTTATAAAAAGAAAGTTAAAAGGGTACGTACTATTGAGACAAATGTTTTTTTACCACTCCAGTACTCCACTCCTTATTAAACTAGCAACACAACTTTTTATCTTTTAGAGACTAGAGTGCAGTTTTATTTTATTAAAAAAGATGATCAGAATAAACTTTTTAATCGGGTCAATAAAAAATTATGAAAGAAAAAAGTTAAGAGATAATCGCTAATTCTCAATTAAGAAGCTTTAGAAAGCAACAATTTTATTTTATTAGATACTGAGATAGAATAAATTAATGGGTCTAAATAACAGCATGAGGGAGCCTCAACGCCGACGAAAACACCTTTAGGTGTTAGAGACGGGGTTTCGATCTTGGTCTTTGTATCTTTGAGTTCAACGGTCGAAGCACCAACCGTTCTAAAAAGGTTAATCAAAAACTTTGTTTCCAAACATGAAAATAATCTTCGGTTTAACTTTGTAGAATATTTTATTTTGGGTGTTGTTCGGGTTTTTTAATCAGATTTCGAGTTATTCAGGTTTTTTCTTATTAGAATTAATCTTACCAGCTTACCGAGCCAAATAAGTTTTGGGTTATTTAGTTTTAAATTTATTCGGGTGAGGTTAATGTGTATTCAAGTTGTTCTATTCAACCTTTATAAGTTATAACTTTAGTTATCATGAGCACAAAATTCAAATAAAGAACAATTTCAATATGATATTTCGTTCAAACTCATGTTATATATTAACTTAAAAAACAAAATAACACGCCAACCTCTATCAACACATTGTAAAAATAAATTAGAACGTTAAATCGTATCAACAAATAACTTCTTAACAATCTTCCCTCTTCAATTAATGTCACATTCATATCAGAGTTCAACTAAAAAAAGTTTTAAAAATGGTTAAATATATATTAAGCCATGAGCACAATTAGTAATAAAAATCTATTTTTATTATTATTCGGATTAACCCGATTAATCTTTCTTAACCCAATTACCTAACAAAATATTACATTTGGGTTCGAGTTCCATCTTAATTGGGTTGGGGTTGTTTGGCTTCAATCTTAATTCGGGTTAGTTCAAGTCGGGTTGGTTTGGATAAAAAAACACTCATATTTGGATACAAAAATTTTACTTGTGTTATTGTTATCACAATTATTGTTGATTAGAAAACAATATATATAAGCCTGTAAGTTAGTACTCACACAGTACACCTGAAATCTCGAAAATGGCTCCAGAGAATTACTAAAGATGAAAGCTTTGAACAAAACAAAAATTATCATATCTAGGGGTGTGCAACGGTTCCAGAACTGTTAAAACCGAACTGATTCGGAACGGAACCGAAATCGACTAACTATTTGAATCAGAACCGAACAGTTATAGACATTAACGGTTCAGTTCCTAAGCAGATATTGTCCGTCGGTTCCTAAACGGTTCCAACAGAACCGGCAAACCTGTTTTAACAACATGCAGCAAAAAAAAACCTGACCGAGTTTAACCCGAATCACACATTGTGTTTTGTTGTAATTGGAAATTGAATTTAAATTGGAATTTATCGGATTCTTCCAAAATACAAATTGTGTTTTGTTGTATGTGTTATGAAATTTGAAAATGGTAATTTTATTGGTGAATAGTAACTTTAACGGTCAGTGGGGAACGGCGGTGGCAGGTTGCGACAGAAAGTGGTGACGGACAGGTGGCAGTGGGTGGTGATAGGTGGCAGTGGGCGACGGCGGTAGGTGGCGGTGGGTGTGGCAGCGGTGGCAGTCGGTGCCGATAAAGCAGGGGTGGAGGCACACACGGAGAAAGTGGTTGGTGGCGGGTGATGGCGGCGGTGTTAGTCGGTGCGGCAACTCAGGAAGGTTAAGTTGGTGGTGAGTACATTGAACATTCATACGAAATCTTCCTTAAATACTTTGAAGCATGGAAGGAACTGGAATTCCATCAAGTGTTGATTTTGTTGGAATTCAATTCAATTCAAATTCCTCTTTATTGTTAACCAAACGATAGAATTCAAATTCTAAATCTCACCAATTTCATTCAATTCCGTCCAACCAAAAGGGACCTAAATATACGCTTTCTCCTACGAACTTGCTTAATTACCGCCACTTGCAATCCGTCAAAAAAAAGGAAAGAGAGATTATCTGTGCAATCATTTTTAGTAGTTTATATCATTCGAAGAGAACTAATTGCTACAAGTGAAAAAGATAATTAAGAACCCGAGCGTGTTCTTGTGCAATTGTATCCACACCCAATTAACTTATCCAAGCCGGCAAGCCTTTTAAAATCGATTTTTGAAGTCCAATGATTCACTAGATAGAATAAAATAATTTATGTAAAGTCTTAAGAAATAAAGGCACATAAAAATAAAAAACAATATTATAAACAAGTAATGAATGTAGATTGTAATACTGAAATGGGTATGACGAACCCCATGCCCCTTGATTTTCAGCAGCCATAATGTCAACAAGGTGGTAGACCCTTGATTTTCAGCAGCCATAGAGTCAACAAGATGGTAGGTCCTTGATTTTTGACAGGCATAAGGTCATAAAGATGTTAACACGATACTAGCCTACTGGATAGAAGTTTTTTCCTCTTAGATAAGAGGTCCTATGTTCAATCCAAACAAATGAGAGTATTATTGATACAATTAATTAGAAGTAGGAGTAAAATAGATTTGTCGTTTAAAATAAAAATTAAAACATGTCTTGCATCTTATTAAAACATCACTAGTTAGTTACACCCTACATCCTTTTATATGTAATCTTACATATATTTGAAACATATTTAAATATTTTAATGTTACACACTCAAATATAACATATGTTCAAGATGCACAACACCCCACATTTTTTGAATCAATTACATAAATGAACGTTCATGTAAATTATGCATCATTAAATTTCATGTTGCTTCGTAAAATACACAATATATATATATATATTATGAATCATCGTATTATCATTTAACTTAATTGTGATCGGCTTGATGTAAAACTGGGTCGTACACGTCAAAACCTAGTTAAAACCCACAAATCCACAATACATGGATTATATATTTCTATTGTTTTGTTCCTGTGCTATTCTCAAATTACAAGCCTGGCCAAGAGGGTGTATATATACGATAAGCTAATACACAGGGTCAAGATGATAAAGTGATAGGTCTTGAGGGGGTTAATTGATAACTTTCTTTTCTATATAAGTAGAGTTTTTAAAATGAGATGTATGCAATTTCATTACACCATTGGAGTTTTTTTGCTATCTTTGATTGAAATGAGAGGCATGCAATTTCATCACAAATTTTAGCCTCATACAAACGAGAATAATGAAGCTATGTCAAAACAATAAAATATAAATCGTCGTAAGTTGTAGTATACTATATATATGTAGTATATTTATAGTATACATTTGACTTCTTCTTTTTTGAACAGCTACCTGTAATATACATAAAAAAAGCCACTTTTAGGAAATGTGTAAAGTAACTTAAAGTACTAAAAAATATATGAATTATCGTCATACTAGTATATTAATAGTACACATATGCAATATATACAAAAGATAGAAAAAAATAAAGAAAATTCGAATAAACTTTTTCTATAAACACATATATAAATTTAAAAAGGTATAATTTGTAAATTATCATTCTACTGCATATATGTAGTACTAAAATTTTATTAAATTATCATTCTACTGCATATACGAAATATTAAAATTTTATGACGCAATTGTTTTATTTCCTTTTTAATATGGCTTCATTATACTCGTTTGAAAGAGAGAATTATAAAGTTCACTTAAGCTGTGCTTTTTTTATTCTCGCATGAGGAAGTCGTTTTCGTATGAATCTTTCCAACAAACTATATACATTGTGTTCTAGTCATATGGGTCTAACATGAACGTCGACCAACACTTACTATTTCACATGAGACCAACATGGCAGGGGCGCAGGTTAAGCCGGGCCTGGGTCGCCCGGGCGACCGCTGATTTTTTCGCGCGTAGTGTAAATTTTGCGATTTCGACCGAAATTTTTTTTATATATATAGGCCGGCAACCCATTAAATCCCTTAAAATTCTACATATATGATCTTGGCAACCCATGAAATCCCGGGCAAGCTCCGCCACTGCAACATGGGCCAAAACAATTATATTGGTTCATCTTCAGAGAGATCCTTTTTAACACATTTAAATCCTCAGAAAGACTTTCCAAAGCCATCGTGGATTGTCTTATATCAAAGTCAAGATCAAAGACCAAGTAAAGTACATCATCACATACATTAAAGTTTAAATCCAGATTTTTGGGAAAACTCTATGGAGTATTATGATTAAATGTTGAATTAAATAATTCTAGCAATATAGTAAGATATGCACAGAGCTTTTAAGCTGCGAAAACGACTTTAGATATTTTCTAATTCTTGCATAAAAAATAAAAATATAAGCAAATTTTGGGTTCTTACTTGTTCATGAGTTCATGACTGGCACCGCTCACAAGATGTTGCATTACGAGACGTTGCATGCTCTGCATGGTGTGCATGAAATAAAGAACCTTATGTGTAGAGGAGCTAGTAGTGGTCTTATAGTTGGTTATTACTTATTAGTAGTGGTTTAGAGTTGTGTTTGTTTTGTTATTTAAGCGTTGTAATTTCCTTTATGAAGTGTGATATTTGGAATCAATTTATTGTTTTGTTCCTGTGTTATTCTCAGTTAACAAACTTGAGCCAAGAGGGTGTAATTGACAATAAGCTAATATACAAGGTCATCATGATAAAGTGATAGGTCATGAAGGGTCAATTTGTAACTTTCTTTTCTATAAGTAGAGTTTTTAAAAAGAGATGTATGCAATTTCATTACACCCTTGACGTTTTTTTGATATCTTTGATATGATTGAAATGAGAGGCATGCAAATTCATTACCCAATTTTAATTTTAACCAAAGGATCTTTCAGGTCCCTCTCGTTTGCAATAATAATTATATCTTCTTATTTTAATCTTTTGTCCGCCTCTAATTCACATGCAAGTGCTCAAAAAACAAATGAAGCATTCGCGCTTTTGAAATGGAAAGCCAGCCTTGATAAACAAAGCCAAACGCTTCTCTCTTCATGGGCTGGAAGCAACCCATGCCATAACAACTGGACCGGGATCGGTTGTAGTAATCGCACCACAGTCGCAGAAAGTCATGTTGTAATAAGCATCACACTTCCAAACTCAAACTTATCAGGTACACTTGATGATCTTGATGCATGGTCATTACAAAATCTTGAATATTTAGATCTTTCGTATAATTCTCTCTATGGCCAGATTCCCTCCAGCATAGGGAACATGTCTCACCTCAGGTATCTTGACATGTCCTATAATTCGTTATCAGGGGTGATTCCATCAGAAATAGGAATGCTAAGATCTTTAGAAAACCTTCAGTTGACCCATAACGGTTTGACTAGTCATATTCCGGATAGTATAGGTAACATCACGAATTTAATTGGGATCTTTTTGTCTATTAACAGTCTTAGTGGAATCATCCCATATAGCGTAGGTAACCTAAAAGAGTTGGTTCGGGTTGAGTTATATGCCAATAGTCTTACGGGACCCATCCCTACCCTGAGCTCACCCAAGATGCAATACATTGACCTTTCTTTTAATGAACTTAGTGGAGCCATTCCTTCATCAATAGGAAATTTAACCAATCTCTATTTCCTGTATTTGTATGATAACCAACTTTCTGGGTTCATCCCACCCGAACTAGTTGGGGCCAGGGATCTATTAGATCTTGAGATTGGCTTTAACTCAATAACCGGTACCATTCCAAATACTTTCAAAAATTTCAGTAGGCTAGAAAGGGTGTACTTTGCTAATAATAGTATATCTGGCTCCATTCCAGATTATTTTGTAAATTACACCAATCTTAATTGGTTGGACTTATCTTTGAACAAATTTAGTGGCGTCATACCACCTGAATTAGGAAAGAGAACCGCTTTTGTTACATTGAACTTGTACAACAATAATCTGGTGGGTTCTATTCCTCAATATATGAATCTAACCCAAATGGAAGCACTCCTATTACACATGAATAGTCTTAACGGTTCCATTCCACAATATACAAACTTTCCTAAAATGGAAGACTTCCAAGTAGGTAACAACATGCTCACAGGTCCTTTACCACACAATATCTGTGCTTCCGGACTTCTGCAAAGGTTCGGCGTGTTCAACAATTTCTTCTCAGGCCCTGTACCAAAGAGCTTTAGAAACTGTAGCAGCTTACTAAGAGTCCGCCTTAGTGGAAACCAACTCACTGGAAACTTATCAGAATATTTTGGAATTTACCCCGGGTTGTATTTTATGGATTTGAGCAACAATAATTTCCATGGTGAGGTGTCTAGGAATTGGGGGCTTTGTCCGAATCTAACTAACCTACTTATATCCAACAACAATTTGTCTGGAAGAATACCTGAAGAGCTAGGAGGAGCAACAAGTTTGGTCAAGCTTCATCTCTCATCAAATCATTTAGTTGGTGAAATCCCAAAGAGCTTTACAAAACTAAGCTCATTGACAGACTTGTTCTTGGATGACAACAATTTGTCAGGAACAATTCCTTCAGAAACAGGAAATCTGTACAACTTAGAACAACTTAACTTAGCCAAAAACTCTCTAACAGACACAATCAATGAAAATATAGGAGAATGCTTAATATTAAGGAGCTTGAACTTAAGTGGTAATCAATTTGAGGGAGTTATCCCGAAACAAATTTCCAACTTGGAAAAGTTAGAATCACTTGACCTTAGTGAAAATAATTTGAGTGGGAGTTTACCTTCACAACTTGGTGGTCTTGAGACTCTACAAACATTAAACATCTCTCATAATAATCTCACAGGCTCTATTCCTTCAAGTTTCACTGGAATGGTAAGCTTAACCACAGTCAATATATCTTTCAATCAGCTAGAGGGCCCACTTCCAAATATGCGAGCTTTTGAAGAGGCGCCAATGGAGGCACTTGGACATAACAAGCGGTTATGTGGCAAGAACACAGGTTTAGACTGTCCCGTCCAAGTAAGAAATCATGATAATAAAAAGAATGTTTCAAAAGTGATTCTAATCACACTCCCTAGTTTAGGATTCATGTTGTTGTTAATTGGTTTCATATTCTATTATATCCACAAAAGAAATGCAAATGACACCAATACGACCCAGGTGACACAAACGAACCCTTTTACCATCTGGAGCTATGATGGGAAAATGGTGTATGAGAGCATCATTGAAGCCTTAGAGGACTTTGACTCGAAGCATATTGTTGGGGCTGGTGGACATGGAACTGTTTATAAAGCACAACTGTCAACTGATATATTGGCTGTGAAAAAAATTCACGTGTCAGAAGATGGCGAGATACAAAACCTCAAGAGTTTTGAAAATGAGATCCGAGCATTGACAGAAATACGCCATCAAAACATTGTCAAGCTCTATGGATTTTGTTCACATTCACGACATTCGTTTTTGGTATATGAGTTCTTGTCAGGTGGGAGTTTAAGGAACGTACTGAATCACATGGAACATGTTGTTGAATTCGATTGGAAAAAAAGGGTGATGGCCATTAAAGATATTGCAAAGGCCCTATCCTATATGCACCATGATACTTCACAACCAATCATCCCCAGGGACTTATCGAGCAGCAATGTTTTATTTGATTCGGATTGGGTTGCTCATTTATCTGATTTTGGCACTTCTAGGCTAATAAAGCCAGACTCTTCCAACTGGACTTCATTTGCAGGAACATTTGGTTATGCTGCTCCAGGTACCTATGCTTTAAAATAAGCATTAGTGATAATATAATTAATCAATCTTGGAACAAATTGTATTTACAAAATGTCTTGTAACTTGAGTTATTTGTGTAGAACTTGCATACACGATGGAGGTGAATGAGAAGTGTGATGTTTACAGCTTTGGTGTACTAACAATGGAAGTTATAATGGGAAAGCATCCGGGAGATTTACTCACATCATCACAAGACATGGAAAGCATATCGCTAAGTGATATTCCTGACCAACGCCTTGCTCCACCGGAAGAACAAATTGCTCAACAAGTGGAATCACTTGTTGAGGTTGCATTTTCATGCATGCATCAAAGCCCTCACTCTAGGCCATCAATGAAGGATATTGTTCTTGCTTTCTCTGTTGTTGCTAGAAGGAACACGCACCAAAATCATTCCAACTTTCATGGAGCTAGTTAAACACCACCATGCATTTCTTTTAATTTCATTAACAAATTACATAATCGATTTGGTTAATGTTCTATGGTCTATGTTTTATGTATCTTTTTCCTTTGTTCTATGGTCTTCTTGTATACTTAAACACCATGATACATTTCTTTTAATATCATAAATAAATTGCATGATCGGTTTTTGGTAAATTTATATAAAAAAAAAATCAATTACAAAGGTTAACATAGATATGGGTTACTGAATAGTGATATATTTCTTGTGGGACTTCCAATACGTGGAATGCTTGTTATAGACTGAAGAAGTTTAATCATTAATAATAACAAACAAATTAAAAAAAGGAAGAAAAAAAAACAAATCCCTAATTCAGAATGAATTTTTATTCTTAAGGAGATGGAATATAACATCACCTCAGCTTGAGAAAGCATGTTCATCCTGCAACGGTTGAACCGGAACCGCATAAGGAGAATCCCAGTCAGCATCAAATATCTGTTGAAGCTGCAACACAATTGCTGGATTATACGTCCCGAAACTCACACCAACTGTCGCATAAAAGTAATCCCACATTAAGTTACTGGTCCCAATATGAGCGCGCGTGTCACTAACAGCGTATTTTCCATGGTTGACTCTAGTAAAACCAGGATATTTGTATCCTGTACTTGATCCATTACTAACAGCAGGCCCAGTAGAATTAAAACCTGGAACCATATAATATTTTATCTCTATTTTACCAGAACAATTATTATCTGGTGAAGAAGAACATAAATTATTGGAATACAGAAGTGACTTCAAATATTGATCTGTGTTGCTGATATAATGTGCCCAGTAAGCTACAAGTATTTTCACTTTCGCATGCTTTGAAAACATAACCTGTCATTATGGCCAAATTGCCAAAATTATAAATAAGATCATAAAACGAACAAATGCGTGTTTGTAATTGTAAACATGATTTTAAAAGTTACCTCTGTAATTGCTGTGGATAAAGATGACCAGTAAACTGTTTGTTTTGAATATTCAGATTGACCAAGCCAATCCATGGTACTGATTCTCACAGTTCCCCCGTTTTTTACAGATTTAACAGTTTCAATCCAACCTTGTTCATCTGCTTGATACTTCCCGAATGAGAGCTGCAATTCATGAATTATGGAATTGATATAATCGCTATGAAGACGAAAAAATACATATTTACATGAAGTAAAAAAAATGGGATGAGAGAGTTATAATTTAAAAAAAAAAAAAAAGGTTTCACCTCTGGAGGAGCGAAAGATAAATAGCTTAATGATGGCTGTGAATTTGAATAGTTTAATCCAGGGGTCTGAATTGATATTTGAAAAGTTGAAGGGTCTGAGAGCATTGGATAGCCAATTGTGTGAGGAACCTCTACATATTGAGGAAGAGGAGATCTGCAACAATCTTGTTAACTTTCGATAAATAAAATAATATTTAGTTTGATTGAAATTATAATTAACCGTTTTTGTTAACATACCTGCACCTTCCTTTAGATGGTATAAAATGTGACCAACAAGGTACTGTTCTACTAATCTGCCATTGTTGATCCCATATCTTTGTTGTGTAAGCTGAATAATTTAAAGATCCAAGTGTCCATAAGTTATTATAAAATCTCTCGACTTTTTGTGCTATCGTTGGACAATCTACAAGATAAATTCCCAATTCCTTCACCTGTAATAAAATAATTTTAAAAAAAATTATACAAACCTATGCAGTTTGTCTAAAAACATTAGCTTAAAACCGTATCGAAACAAACTAATTAATATTACCTGAGTAAGAGATTTCCAGTCATTATTAGCAGACCCAATATAAACATCTTTAGAATCTGAAATCCAAACTTTAGCATGAAGCACACCAGATTCAAACCAATCACTAATCAATAATGTTACATTATTTACATTATTCCTCCCTGAAGCTAGTTCAGAGGGTTCTTCAGTGTAATCAGGATATACTCCTGAATGCTGCAAAAGTCTGGAAAAAATACAGTTTCAGGCATGTAATGCTGCTGCTGCAAATGACTCCTATCGCGTATTATAGAAAGAATAAAGCTGCAGAATATACCTAATATTGACATCGCGATCAGCAGCATCTTCGATGGATTTATATACACTGGAACCATCACCAGAACCAAATTTCTGCATACTCTCTTTTGAGTATCCATAATCTCCAGAACGAGGATCATCAGGATGTGCTATTAACTGCCAGTATTGTGCCATTATATCCAGTTTGTGGGAAGAATTTCCAGCTAACCATCTAAACACGTCCCCTAATAATGATCATATTAATTAACAACACTTGTATCAGTTATGATAACAATGAGTCGAATATTGGCATCTAGAAACCTAACTCAACTGTTTAAAATCAGAGTCGTTTTGACTTTCTTTTTGGTAGAGTTAATCAAATTTTTAATGGAAGATGGAGTAAGTTCACAACTATATATGCTAAATTATACTGATCAAACCAAGAAATCGACTGTGTGATTATGAGAGTGTATAGCCGCTCAAATGTGCAATTCAATAATACTACTTGTTTAATCAATTTATCATTTTCAGAAACTTCATTCCCCTCCAATTGGCAGTTAATTGCATGCAATTGAAATCAAATTAGCCACCAATTTACACGAAAAAAACATCTAGAACAATCTGATTGGTTACAATTTAACAAATAAAACATTCAGGAACTACATTTTGGAAGCGATAAATGCTAATTCCAGAACAAATTACCGGTGGCGAGAACGCCGGGAACGAGAGAGAGATGGGGCATGTCGGTTGGAATCGACTGTACAAGCCATGCCTTGCACTGTTCATGATCGGACTTTGCTTCTACTGATGACAACAATGGATTGCTATCTCTCAAGAAAATGAATAACGTCAAAATCAGAAGAGTTTGTTTCATTGTTGCTTTGAAGAAGGTTATCTGCATCTATTCTGTTCTTCCATGGAGAAGTGCAGAAATGGATACCATATCGTTGACTTTCGACGGCAGCGTTCGATTCGGAACAAATCGGTGTAGATCTTCCGGGTCGTTGGTGGATAGTGGATAGTACTTTAAAACCGTTTCGCACCACTCCGTCAGCCT
This sequence comes from Stevia rebaudiana, assembly GCA_009936405.2. Lineage (NCBI taxonomy): Eukaryota > Viridiplantae > Streptophyta > Magnoliopsida > Asterales > Asteraceae > Stevia > Stevia rebaudiana. The sequence goes on from WOUH02000036.1 coordinate 4,557,273, forward strand.
ATAGGAAAAAATCCAATAGTTTTACTATTGAGTAAACGGGGGGAGTTTGAGATTGCTTATTTATTTTAAAAGTTTTTTTTTTGTTAAAAGTGTTTATTATCTTATAATTTTTTAAAATGAGTTTTAAAAAAAGTGTTTGGATTAGCTTTTATAATTAGAAAAGTCAATAAGTCAACAACTAGTTTTTTAAAAAAATGTTTGGCCTAGTTTATTCAAGTAAAATGCCCAATAAGGATATTCTTATGTTTAAAACAATTTTAAGATTGTGGATGGCGTGGGTAGTGTCAGTTGGCGGCACGTGGTGGTGGGTGACCATGGCGAGAGCCTTTGGGTAATGGCGGGTGGTGGTGGAGGGTGGCGGTTGTAACAACTGGCCGTTTTCCGGCAGTTGACCAGGTAATTTCAACCTTTGACTATACTTATTCCGGCAATACGCCAT
>WOUH02000036.1:4557811-4571912 GCA_009936405.2 Stevia rebaudiana
ACAATCTAAACCTGTGTTATTGCCACATAACCGCTTGTTATGTCCAAGTGCATCCTTTGGAGCCTCTTCAAAAGCTCACATATTAGGAAGTGGACCCTCTAGCTGATTGAAAGATATATTGACTGTGGTTAAGCTTAGCATTCCAGTGAAACTTGAAGGAATAGCGCCTGTGAGATTATTATGAGAGATGTTTAATGTTTGCAGAATCTCAAGACCACCAAGTTGTGAAGGTAAACTCCCACTCAAATTATTTTCACTAAGGTCAAGAGATTCTAATTTTTCCAATTTGGAAATTTGTTCCGGGATAACTCCATCGAATCTGTTGCCACTTAAGTTCAAGCTCCTTAAGTTTAAGCATTCTCCTATACTTTCATTAATTGGGCCAACTAGAGAATTTTTTGCTAAGTTAAGTTGTTCTAAGTTGTATAGATTTCCTAGTTCTAAGGGAATTGTTCCTGATAAGTTGTTTTCATCCAAGAACAAGTCTGTCAATGAGCTTAGTCTTTCAAAGCTCTTTGGGATTTCACCAACTAATTGATTTGATGAGAGATGAAGCTTGACCAAACTTGTTGCTCCTCCGAGCTCTTCAGGTATTTTTCCAGACAAATTGTTGTTGGATATTTGTAGGCTAGTTAAATTAGGAGAATGCGCCCAGTTACTAGACACATCACCATAGAAATTATTGTTGCTCAAATCTATATAAACCATGTCCGGATATTGTTGCTCAAATCTTCCGTGATGTTTCCAGTGAGTTGGTTTCCTTCAAGCCGAACTCTTTGTAAGCTGCTACAATTTCTAATGCTCCTTGGTATAGGTCCTGAGAAGAAATTGTAGCATACAGAAAAACGTTCAAGAAGTCCGGAAACACAGATATCATGTGGTAAAGAACCTGTGAGCATGTTTTGAGCTATTTCGAATCTTACAATCTTACTTAGATTCATATGTGGAGGAAGAGATCCTACAAGATCATTCAAGAACAACCTTAACATTTCAAAAGGTGTTCTCTTTCCTAATTCAGGTGGTATGACGCCACTGAATTGGTTGATACTTAAGTCTAATATTTTAAGATTGGTGTAATTTGCAAAAAAATCCGGAATGGAGCCATATATAGTATTATCATCAAAGTACACCGTTTCTAGCCTACTGAAATTTTGAAAAGTAGTTGGAATAGTACCGGTGATATTGTTCGTGCTAATCTGAAAGTCTATGAGATCCCTAGCCCTAGCAAGTTCAGGTGGTATAGACCCAGAAAGTTGGTTACTATACAGATAAAGTAAATGGAGATTGGTTAAATTTCCTATTGACGAAGGAATGACTCCGCTAAGTTGATTATAAGAAAGGTCAAGGATTTGGATCTTGAGTGAGCTCAGAATAAGGATGGGTCCGGTAAGATTATTGTCTCTTAACTCAACCCGAACTAACTCTTTTAGGTTGCCTATGCTTTTTGGGATAAGACCGGTAAGGAAGTTAGTGGACAAATAAACCGCATTTAAATTTGTAATATTACCTATGCCATCTGGGATATGACCGGCAAGACTATTATCGGTCAACTGAAGGACTTCTAAAGATCTTAACATTCCTATCTCTGATGGAATCACCTCTGATAAGTAATTATAGGACATGTTAAGATATTTGAGTTTAGACATGTTCCCGATGCTTGAAGGAATGTTTCCATAGAGAGCATTATATGAAAGATCTAAATATTCAAGATTCCGTAATGACCATGTATCAAGATCACCAAGTGTACCTGTTATGTTTAAGTATGGAAGAGTGATGCTTATGACCATGCGATTACTACAACCGATTCCGGTCCAGTTGTTATGGCATGGGTTGCTTCCAGCCCATGATGAAAGAAACTTTTGGCTTTGTTTATCAAGGCTGGCTTTCCATTTCAAAAGCGAGGATGCTTCATTTGTTGGTCTAGCGGTTGTAAACAAAAGATTATAATAAGAGGATAATATTATTATTGCAAACGAGAGAAACATGAAAGATCCTTTGTTGAGATGTAAAACAGGGCGATGAAATTGCTTACCTTTCATTTTATGAGGATATAAAGATAGCAAAATAACGTCAAGAGGGTAACGAAATTGCATACTATCTCATCTTAAAAACTCTACTTATAGAGAAGAAAGTTGCACATTGACCCCCTCATGACCTATAACTTTATCATGATAACCCTGTGTATTAGCTTAGCGTCACTTACACACACCCTCTTTGCCCAATCCTGTAATACGAGATTAACACATGAACAAAACATTATTACTGAATATTTTGTATCTTTCTACAACTACCGACCCGTTACTAAGAAGTCATTGAGTTGTTAGGTTCTTACACATTAACAATATTCAGTTCTCATGCTTTCAGAAGTTTCATGAACCATAGTGAACCCTTGATCATAACAGTAGTAAATAAGCTCTTGAAATATTATTAAATATCAGTCAAGTTATATGGTTAATTCTTGAACATTTCATGGAAAAAATCTTTGATCGATCTTGTTTATATAAGGGTCGGGTGGCGGGTGTAGCAGGGAACAAATAGAACAAAGAACTTGCTAATGTTTTTATGTAAGGGTTCAAATAATGTCTATAGTTGTTTTTGCCACTTAAAAGTTATTTACATATCTTACTTTAGGGGAAGGTACACACTTAAGTTTGTTTTAAACATTATTACTTCTTCATATGTTATTATTTTTTAAAACAAATTGCTAAAATCAAAAAGTTCTTTTTTACATGAGTACAATGAAGCTACATAGTTAAATGAACCGTGAACCTTTTTTTTTATTATCCAAAACAAAGTTGTTGATTATTCATTATATTTCAGTTTCTAATAAAATTAAAATTGCTGCTTTCTAAAAGTCAAGTCCTTGGTTGAGAATTTGTGGTATTAAGGTGGTGCTTTCTCTTATGTCAAAGGTTATGATGTGTGAAAACTTGTTAATTGTTATTATCTTTTAGAATTTGCAATTATCACTTCAGTTTTTATCATATATATATTTTTTTATTATTATTTCGATTAAAGTGTTTTCTATTTGATAATCTCCTTCAAATAAAATAAAATTGATGTTTTCTAAAAATAAAAAGAAGTTGATGTCATGAAAATTTGATTTAGTGGTAAGAGGCATGTCCCTTGTGAATACGCATGTTTAATTATTGCTCGGGTCGGTTTAAAGGACATCTGAGTGAAAGATTGAATCGGTGCTTTAATCCTAAGTTCGAACCCGACAGGAGACGATAGTTTACGGGTTCATTTGATTCGCTTGCATCTGAGGGGTATGGTCTCACGACGGTCAAGGAGACGACCTTAAAAGGAGCTCCGTTAACATGTGGTTAAAAAAAAATAGATGAGAGGGCCCACCGTATTTATTTAAATCCAAAAATATCAACGTGATATTTATACAAGGAGGAAAATCCCGTATTAACCTTTTGAGTTTTGACCATTAACCTTTAGACCTACAAAATTATAGAACTAACATTTGACTTTCTTTTTTACAATAATGGGCTTTAACTCTCGCCAAGGGGTGTTTGAGAACATTTAACTTTAAAACAATAAAGTTGTAATAAGTACATAAAAACCCCTTAAACCTTTAAATACTTATTTTTCTAGACTTCAAAAAAGTTTAAGTTTCAAAACTTAAAAAAATAACCAATTGCTAGCTTTTAAACATTATAGGATAAATTATAAAAATTTAAGAACTGTGAGAACCACTTCATATGTGTCACAAAATCAATCAGAAATAACACAATTCTAAATCCACAGAAGATAAATAATCATAGGATTCAAACGTAAAATTCCATCACCAGTTGCAACCACTTTATATATCATAAAATCCAGCAACAAGAACTCAATTTCTTGGATTAATTTGATTTCATGTCATAACCTCTCCAAGACATCAAAAATCACAAAAAAAAAAGTCCACTTTGCTACATTAAGAAAGCCAATTAAACACTCACTTCATCTACCAAAACAGAGTATTATTTTTTTAAATCCAAAGAAAATAGCAACAGTTTCTTTGAGTACTTTGATTTTATTAAACAAAGCATAAAAGTATCATCATACATCAACAGGAAAGGATTAATCTTTAAAAAAACTAATTTTGTAAATCAAAGAACACACAAAAGAATTCAATTCAAAGTAAATCCCTCGATCAAAATGTAAATTCATAACAACACACACAAATTAATTAAAGACCTACGGCTCCATTGCATTTAACAGAAAAAAAAGGAATCCCCATGAAAATAACTTTTTTTAACAACAGTAATGAAAAGATGCTTCAATTGTACCTGTGCATAAAAAACCAAGATAATCAAAGCTGAATACCATATAATGAGTACTCTTTTATACTTGATAAAGTTAAAGTTGCTCTTATAGTTGTAACCATGTGGAATTTGTCATTCATTTGTTTCTTGTACACTTCAATGATGTTAATGTTCACTTTATTTAATAATTTGATCTATTGGGTGTGGATGATTACTAATGAAAGATGCCCTTTTGATGTGCATAGAAATCTGTGATGATAATCTGACTTCTTTTTGCATTCAGTTTAACCTGTCAACAGAAACAAAGTTTATTAGGTGGAAATGGAAAATAAATAAATCGGGTTTGTGTTAATTGAACTTGAAGCCAAACATACTAACTTCGATTTCAAAATTGATGTGACACATTTTTTTTCTTTGATTGTTAAATGATCCAATTATTATTTCAAAGATTGAAATAAATATATACAGTTGTTTATTAAACACATCATAAATTACATATTTTGACATTGAACAATGGTTCAAACACCTTGTCATTTCTAGGTCATGAATTGAAACATATAGCATCACACTGTATGGAACAGAGGTTGAAAACCCAAAATTTCCAAAACCCTAACCAAAATCATGTATAAATCAAGCAACTCACAAGGTGTTCAGATTACCGTAAAAGATTGAATATTTGAATCATTAGCTGCATAGATATTTAAAAAAGTCGGTAAACATTTGCGATTAACCACCGCTACAAAGCTTCCAGGTGAATTAAAACCATGCTAATAATCAAATGAGTCTAAGATTTGAGTAAACATACTAACAGACTTATTCTTTGATCCATGCGATTGTGTCAAAAACCCTCATCTGCATACGGAGAAGATTTCACTATGTTAGGGTGGAAGATCTAAATTACCCTATGTCAAATATTTCAACAATAAGTATCTTTTATTAGTGGTAATGGTCCTTTTACTTTTCTTTTTATGTTTTAAAAAACAAAATACAAATGCATTGACATTCTACTACCCTTTTCGGGTAAATATACCCGTCCACACTACCCTCTCAAACTACCCTCATAAGTGACGAGAGTGTACCCGCTACACTAAAGTAGCCGATGAGGGTACCCGCTGCCCACTCCTTCCACCCTTACCAGCTTCTTTATTTTTTAAACAAATTTTTATTCTATCAAATTTCATCCAACCTTACACCAAATATTTAAACTCTCACCAAATTTTCTCTTTATTTTTTACGACAAAGTGAACCGATTTATTAGTGCCCTTCAAATGCATATGTTGACCATTTACGTAACTAATTTATTACCAGAAGTGAATCAAAGTGTATATTTTAAATGCATACAAGTAACTTTTAATATCATTTTATAACAAAAACAATAGTTTTTAAATAAAATTTGTAAACTTTCTTTTAGATAGTAATGTATGTATAAGAATTTTGACCCCCTTGAATTGTATGATTAATTTATAGCTTGTATAGTTAATCTGATTGGTCTTGTACTCAACTAGTCATCAAGATACGGAAGTAGGTTCAGAACTTCATTTTACAGAAAACTTACAAAATCAATCACAACCACTACCAACAATTTTTCTTTTTTCATTTCCTTTTATCATTAAGTAAAAAATGTAAAGAAAAATAAATATTTAAAGTTATTTAGCTCACGTTATTACATATATATAAATCGTATCAATTACATGTATGTAATTTCATAAGTTAAGAATAAACAACAATTCTACATTATGCATTTGATTTTTTCTCTTATTTTTTATTTGTTTGTTGTTATAGATGGTTATACTTTCTCAATCTTTATTCTTTAACAAGCCTTCCACATATTAGAATTCCCAGAAGAAATATATCACTATTCAGTAACTCTTGTCTATGTAATCATTTGTAATTGAATTTTTTTATCCGAATTTACCAAAAACAGATCATGCAGTTTATTTAAATTAAAAGAAATGTATCATGGTGTTTAACATACAAGAACAGATCGATCATGTAATTTATTTATGAAATTAAAGAAAAAGTGTCATGGTGTTTAAGTAGCTCCGTGAAAGCTAGAGTTATTTTGGTGCCTCGTCCTTCTAGCAACAACAGAGAACGCAAGAGCAATATCCTTCATTGATGGCCTAGAGTGCGGGTTTTGATGCAGGCATGAAAATGCAACCTCGACTAATGATTCTACTTGCTCAGCAATTATTTGTTCTTCGGGTGGAGCAAGGCGTTGGTCAGGAATATCAATTAAAGATATGCCTTCCATGTCTTGTAATGAAGTGAGTAAATCTCCGGGATGTTTTCCCATTATAACTTCCAGTGTTAGCACCCCAAAGCTATAAACATCGCACTTCCATCGTGTATGCAAGTTCTGCACATAAAAGTCATGTTTGCAAACATTTTGTAAATGCATTTTGTCCTAAGATTATTTTTTACATTATGACTAACGCGTATTTTAGGGAATATACAGGTACCTGGAGCAGCATAACCAAATGTCCCTGCAAATGAAGTCCAGTTCAACGAATCTGGCTTTATTAGCCTAGCGGTGCCAAAATCAGATAAATGTGCAACCCAATCCGAATCAAATAAAACATTGGTGCTCGATAAGTCCCTATGGATGATTGGTTGTGAAGTGCCATGGTGCATATAGGATAGGGCCTTTGCAATGCCTTTAATGGCCATCACCCTCTTTTTCCAATCAAATTCAACAGCATGTTCCATGTGATTCAGTACATTCCTTAAACTCCCTCCTGACAAGAACTCATATACCAAAAATGAGTGTCGTGAATGTGAACAAAATCCATAGAGCTTGACAATGTTTTGATGGCGTATTTCTGTCAATGCTCGGATCTCATTTTCAAAACTCTTGAGGTTTTGTATCTCGCCATCTTCTGACACGTGAATTTTTTTCACAGCCAATATATCAGTTGACAGTTCTGCTCTATAAACAGTTCCATGTCCACCAGCCCCAACAATATACTTCGAGTCAAAGTCCTCCAAGGCTTCAATGATGCTCTCATATACCATTTTCCCATCATAGCTCCAAATGGTAAAAGGATTCCTTTGTGTCACCTGAGTCGTATTTGTATCATTTTGATTTCTTTTATGGATATAAAAGAATATGAAACCAATTAACAACAACATGCATCCAAAAGTAGGAAGTGTGATTAGAATCACTTTTGAAACAATCTTTCTATTACCATGATTTCTTGTTTGAATGGGACAATCTAAACCTGTGTTATTGCCACATAAATGCTTGTTATGTCCAAATGCATCCATTGGAGCCTCTTCAAAAGCTCGCAACTTTGGAAGTGGCCCCTCTAGTTGATTGAAAGATATATCGACTATGGTTAAGCTTAGCATTTGAGTGAAACTTGAAGGAATTGAGCCGGTGAGATTATTATGAGAGATGTTTAATGTTTGTAGAATCTTCAAACCCCCAAGTTGTGAAGGTAAACTCCCACTCAAACTATTTTCACTAAGGTCAAGAGATTCTAACTTTTCTAAGTTGGAAATATTTCCTGGGATAACTCCCTCAAATGTGTTGCCACTTAAGTTCAAGCTCCTTAACTTTAAGCATTCTCCTATATTTTCATTGATTGTGCCAGCTAGAGAATTTTTTGCTAAGTTAAGTTCTTCTAAGTTGTACAGATTTCCGAGTTTTGAAGGAATTGTACCTGATAGCTTATTGTCGTCCAGGTACAAGTCTAACAATGAGCTTAGTCTTTCAAAGCTCTTTGGGATTTCACCAACTAAGTGATTTGATGAGAGATGAAGGCTGACTAAACTTGTTGCTCCTTCTAACTCTGTAGGTAATTTTCCCGACAAATTGTTGTTGCTTATAATCAGATTAGTTAAATTAGGACAAAGTCCCCATTTACTAGACACGTCACCATAGAAATTATTGTTGCTCAAATCTATATAATCCAACTCGGGGTAAATTCCAAAATCTTGTGATAAGTTTCCATTGAGTTGGTTTCCATCAAGCCGGACTCTTAGTAAGCTGCTACAGTTTCTTAAGCTCTTTGGTACAGGACCTGTGAAGAAATTGTTGGCTGCGCCGAATCTTTCAAGAAGTCCGTAAGCACATATATCATGTGGTAAAGAACCTGTGAGCATGTTTTCACCTACTTGGAAGTCTTTCATCTTAGGAAAGTTTCTATATTTTGGAATGGAACCATTAAAATAGTTCATGTGTAACACGAGTGAATCCATGTTGGTTAGATTTATATCTTGAGGAATAGAACCCACAAGTTTATTCTTGTACAAGTTCAATTCAACAAGCGGTGTTCTCTTTCCTAATTCAGGTGGTATGACGCCACTGAATTTGTTGTCACTTAAGTCTAATAATTTAAGATTTGTGTAATTTGCAAAATAATCTGGAATTGAGCCAGACATATTGTTCACACTCAAGTACATCTTTTCTAGTCTACTGAAGTTTCTGAAAGTATTTGGAATGGTACCCGTTAGAAAGTTATAGCAAATATTAAGCTCTAAGAGATCCTTAGCCCCAGCAAGTTCTGGTAGGATGGAGCCAGAAAGTTGATTATGAAACAGATAAAGGAAACGGAGATTGGTTAAATTTCCTATTGACGAAGGAATGACTCCATTAAGATTATTATGAGAAAGGTCAAGGTCTTGGATCTTGGGTAAACTGAAAGTAGGGACGGATCCCGTAAGACTGTTGCCATATAACTCAACCCGAACCAACTCTTTTAGGTTACCTATGCTATTTGGGATGATACCAGTAAGACCGTTAACAGACAAAGAAAAACCAGATAAATTTGTGATGTTACCTATGCTATCTGGGATATGACCGGTAAGACTGTTATCGGTCAACTCAAGATTTTTTAAAGATGTTAGCATTCCTATCTCTGATGGAATCTCTCCTGAAAATTGATTACTTGACATGTCAAGATATTTGAGATGAGACATGTTCCCAATGCTGGATGGAATTTGGCCATAGAGAGAATTATATGAAAGATCTAAATATTCAAGTTTCCTTAATGACCATGTATCAAGATCATCAAGTGTACCTGTTAAGTTTGAGTTTGGAAGTGTGATGCTTATTACAACATGACTTTCTGCAGCTGCAGTGCGATTACTGCAACCGATTCCGGTCCAATTGTTATGGCATGGGTTGCTTCCAACCCATGATGAAAGAAGCGTTTGGCTTTGTTCATCAAGGCTGGCTTTCCATTTCAAAAGCGCGGATGCTTCATTTGTTGATCTAGCAGTGGCAAATATTGAAGGGTGACGCAAAAGATTATAATGAGACGATAATATTATTATTGCAAACGAGAGGGACATGAAAGATCGTTTGATCAGAAGTGAAATTGGGTGATGAAATTGCATGGCTTTTATTTTATGAGGAATGAAAGATAGCAAAAAAAGCTTCAAGAGCGTAATGAAATTGCATACATCTCTTATTAAAAACTCTACTTATAGAGATGGAAGTTACACATTGACCCCCTCGTGACCTATATCACTTAATTTATCATGATGACCCTATGTATTAGCATATTGCCAATTACAGCCTCTTAGCCCAGGCTTGTAATTAATTTGAGAATAACACAGGAACAAAACAATATATATTGACTCCAAATATCACAGTTTATAAAGGAAATTACAATGCTTAAATAACCACTAATAACCAACTAAGACCACCACTCCCTTCACATACGGTTCTTTGTTTTTATAAATCTTTACTAGGAAGTCATGGAATTAGGTTAATACACAATAACAGGATTCAGTTCTCACGCTTTCATAATAATAGACTAATAGTACTCCATATAGTTTTCCCAAAAAGTTGGATTTGAACTTTAATTTGTATGACGAATTTCAGTTTATTCAAAGTTTTAACATCCATTATGATAAGTTCATATAAATTTGGAATGATGTCACATAAATAAACCGAATTTCATTTTTTTAACGTCAAATAAACCTACTCCTAAATTACTCCCATAGTAACAAATTACACAATTGTCTTGGATAGAACATATGACCTCTCACTGTAAGAGGCTTGAACTAGTCCCACATTAACAAATAAATTCAATTATACTTATGAGTAAATACTGTATAATTTGACCCATTAACCCTCTGAACCATAATTGTTTTTTAAAAAAATATTTTTTTGAAAATGGATAACTGATGTACTTTACTTGGTCATTGGTCTTGACTTTGATATATTACGATCCACGATGGCTTTGTTAAGTCTTTTCTGAGTATTTAAATTTGTTAAAATGAATCTCTTGGTAAGTTGCAACACATGTTTGATATATATTATAGTAATATAGTAAACAAGGAGCAATCCCACACCACCTTGTTGACCTTATGGTTACCGAACATTAAGTGGTATATATGGGTTCCATACCCACTTCACTATTACATCCGTCACTTGTTTATAATAGAGTTTTTGATATAGACTTATGTGATTATGTCCCAATACTTCACATATAATATTTTAATGTACCTGGTGAATCATGGGACTTCAAAAATCGATTTTAAAAGGCTTTTTAGGGCTGATTTTCGGCATAAGTAAAAAGGGAAGGAAGAAGTCATTAAATTGGTTGAAAAACCTAAAAAGAAACTTGATAAATTACTAGGTTTTGTATAGCAAATAGAGTTTAGTGAGTGATTATTCATGTCATGGGTTGAAAACTAGCATGTTGGGTAATGTTTTTTGGTGTGATAATATTGGAGAAGAATACGTTGGGTTCTTGATCATCTTCTTCACTTGAAGCGAAACTTTTCTTCAACTTTCTCATATACGGATCTTTGATAAGTTTGTTTATAATAGTTTAACATGTCAAAAAACACTATATGGTTGCAAAATGATTTTCTTAAAGACATAAAAAACGTACCAAAGAGTTTAAGGTATTTTTGAACGGTAACACACAGCCCCTGCAATTTACTCTTAGAATGCACATGTGGAATTTTTTCTTTAAATGAGATTTTTTGAGATGGAGTAACGGTTTTTGGGTAAGATTTGAAGTTTCTTTGTTTGATTTGTAGGAGCTCCGTAAATGCCATTTACGGAGCTTGCCTACGTGGAAAATTCTTGTCAACACATCACGTGAGATTCCTTAAAAAAGTAGGCTCCGTAAATGACATTTACGGAGATTGATGATGTGTCATCATATAGTGTAATATGGTACATCTTAAAATATGATGAATTTGCCACGTAGGCAAGCTCCGTAAATTGCATTTACGGAGCTCCTACAAATCAAAGAAACTTCTAATCTTACCCAAAAACCGTTACTCCATCTCAAAAAATCCCATTTCAAAAAAAAAATTATGCACATGTGGGCTATCAAAATAATATATATTCCTTTTCTGTGCAAAATGATTTTGATATAAAAATCCCAAACAGTGGTGTTTTTTTTTTAACGGTAACAACCCCCTAAAATTTACTCTTAGAATGCACCTGTTGCCCACTTTGTGGGTCTTGAATTTAAATAACGTGTATTCATTTAGATTTGACTAATGATTTTAAACCAAAAATTTTCTTGTAGGAACCGTGTTCGACAGGATTAATGGAGACATAGGAAATTGGATTTAATAGTGGTTTTGAATAAATCTACTTATATACTACTTAATGATCTCTTAAGACTTTTTACTTAATGATCGACTTTTTCTTAACATAAAATCTATCACACTCCTACTCCCATTACATCAAATAATCACTCTGTGCCTAGGTTTGGAACCAAGACCCTTCATTGGCAAATCAACCCTACTTAGAAGCCTGAACTTTTAAATCGTAAGTTATTGTCAGGAAATACTCACAACTTTCAACGTATTTTCCTCTCGTATTTCCAACAATAAGTTAATACAAAACTAAAAGATGAGCTCATTCAATTATTTTGGGAGTGTCAGCGAAGAATAAGTTGAAAGTTGAGAGTATTAATAAACATTATCTTAGTTGAGAGTATTAAAGGTAATAAAAAAAGTTAGGTTATTATAGTTCAATTATCCAAATATTATGAACTTTGAAAAATTTAGGACATTTATGTTAAAATAAAATAGTCCAAAAAAACATGGGTGTTACATACTATAGATAGGTTGAGGGTTCAACCAGCCCCACAGTTTTTATTTATGTATGTAAAATATATAACGATTTCATGACCCACCCACTACATTTTTAACGCTGATCACCCTTGATATTTTTTTTAATTTACTTAGAGAACATCTACCTATACATGTATTTAAAAGCCAAATTGGAATAAAAATGAGTGTCTAATTCGATTACCAGTTTCATTTATTCTTTTAAAATAGTTTTGTAAGGACAAAATCTTAATTACTTAAATGTCTTAACCTGACACGAACCGAAAATTCGGTTTATAGACACCCAAGCATCAAAAAAATCTAAGCCCACTAAGAAAAACTTGTGGGTCCGCCACTAGTGTTAAAGGTAGTTACATGTTAAATATGTTTGTCAAGTTAGCGTAATAACTAAAATGTTGTATATATGGTGTCAAAAATAGAATTTAAACAAACCTAGATTGTTGATTTTGATCTTCATTAACATAATTGTCTTGATTAATTTAGAAGCCCAACTTATTATTTATAGGGGCCACTTGATTATACCTGGCTCAAATAATATTAATGTTAAACGACTCCACACTCACGTGTCATTTAACTCAATCAATCAATAATATTATTATCTCGATCAACAAGTTAATCCAATATCCTAAAACCGTGACAATTGAATTTCGTCTTAGTATATAACACAATTCAAATATTCAAAAATAGATGATTGTCACTGAGGACGACTGAATATTTAAAGTGAATACCTAAAAATAATATACACATAAGATTGCAAATTCTATTCTACTAGACACGTTGTTTAACTGGCTTGTATCCTAATCTTTCAAATAATATAGCAAAGCTCAAGTACAAAGCTTCTTGAAACGACTAAACTTCATATTCTTTTAAGTAGTTCATTACTCTTGCACCCGCACTGTAATTTATCAATCAACTATTAAGATTTTAAATTTAACCTCCTTTATCTTGCACCCTGAGCACAAACCTTGCTTCTTATAATGTGTTTAAATATCTTTATGACAAGCTTACCCCCATTGAATTCAGCATCTAACGTTGTATTAGATGTGAATTGGACGTCTTAACATAAAGATATTTAAATGGATTATAAACCCATCCCTTTAGTTGATTCGTTCACGAGATCTCTTCCTAACCCTTTAATTACATTATCAATTAAATTAAGCTCAGATTTTATAAATTCAAATATATCACACTATTCATAGTGAGCTAATGTCTATGTGTATCACATAACCGTCTAGACTTTCTATTATACACCTGACCTTGGTCAGCACCATCACACACCTGATAAATATTGGTGATATCGGTTTTGACCACAATGGAATCACAAATATCAAATTTCTGATCCATTAAGCTTCTTTCAAGCTAATGCTAAAGCTAAAGAATCAGATTCCATTGTCGACTTGTGATGCAAGTCTGCTTCTTTGAAGCAAACTAATAGCACCTCCAGCAACTAGTAATAACCACCCACTTGTAGAAGAATAATATTTCATATTCTTTATCCAACTTGCATCATAGTATCCTTTTATGACTGGAAGCAAAACGTGAATAACACAAACCATAATTCATGGTTTCTTTCAAGCACTTAAGCAGTCTATTTCTTGATTGACAGTGTTGAGCACTAGGAGTACACATAAATCTGCTCAACTTACCCACATCACTAGTACACGAATAGGCATATAATGCGGTGATTTAAGGCCTTTAATGCGGTTTAGGAACCGCATTAAATAAATATAATTCAAATCTAACTGACCCAAATACCCGTACAAAAATAAGACCTTCAAGCATAACCCATAAAC
>WOUH02000036.1:4585277-4599172 GCA_009936405.2 Stevia rebaudiana
CGGTTCCTAACCGGTTTTGATCGGTTCTTGGTGGAACCGGTTCCGGTTCCGGTTATGGTTATGGCTAGGTTCTGGAAACGATGAGAAACCGCCGGTTCGGTTAGGTTCGGTTCCGGTTCGGTTCGGTTCCACCGGTTCCGGTTCCGAAACCGGTTTTTTTCCGCACCTCTACCCTGTATTAAAAGTTAAATTGAATATAGTCTTAACGAATAAAAATGGAACACGTAAAACAAAAAGCACCTCCTCTTTCCATTCCACCTACACACACACATCCCCATATCACCTCCCGACACAGATTGAGATTCATAGCATCACGGCACAATCATCGCCATCTCATAAACATCAATGTTAAACAAACCCTAATCAGATCCGAATGAAAACCCATTCAAAATCCAACATTTTGCATCACCAATTCCAACCCCAATGACCCATCTTCTTCTTCATCCATAGATCCCCCAAAAACCAACCAAAACCCCACAAAAATGTCATCTTCATCGTCACCATCATCCACCCAAATATTCTTCATTTCATCACTCATAATCCTCTGGTACTCATCAAACATCGGTGTTCTTCTTCTCAACAAGTTATTACTCTCTAATTATGGGTTCAAATTCCCAATTTTTCTCACAATGTGCCATATGTCAGCCTGTGCGATCCTCAGTTACATCTCCATTGTTTTTCTCAAATTAGTACCGTTACAGAAGATCAAATCTAGGTCGCAGTTTTTAAGGATCGCGACTCTCAGCATTGTGTTTTGTGGGTCTGTTGTCGGTGGGAATATTTCTCTACGATATCTTCCGGTTTCTTTCAACCAAGCTGTCGGTGCAACGACACCGTTTTTTACCGCATTATTTGCGTATTTAATGACCTTAAAGAGAGAAGCTTGGGTTACTTATTGTGCTCTTATTCCTGTTGTTACTGGTGTTGTGATTGCAAGTGGGGTATGTTTATATTTTACCTTTTCTTGAATTATTAATCAGTTGTTTGATTTAATCAAGGTTAGATTATCATATTATTGTTCTTGAATCGATTTATTCTTGATCTATGCTTAATTTAGATATGTTAACATCACCAATCTTCGTTGAATGATCATGTATCTTGATCTGCAGTCCTTTGACCTCAAATTTCAAATCAATAGTTATCAATTTGCCCTTGTTCTCATCACAAAGTAGTGATGATCTTGATTTGAATCCACAACAATCCCCTGTTTCACCACTGCTAAATGGCATTTTAGACATTTAAGTAGCAGTAAAACACTTATATTTTAAATGTCATGTTCATCATTGATCTTCATGCTATCATGATTCTTGAGATTTAATAATTTATTTGATTTATTTGTTGCAGGGCGAACCAAGTTTTCATTTATATGGTTTCATTATGTGCATAAGTGCAACTGCTGCGAGGGCCTTCAAGTCAGTTCTTCAAGGCATCCTACTTTCTTCCGAGGGGTATAATTTTTCACTCGCATAATAATATAATACATCAAATTAATTATACAAACTGAATGTTAGTATCTAGCATTGTATGGATTGATAATAATAACAATAATATTTAGCATATGATATTTGCAGGGAAAAGTTGAATTCCATGAATTTATTGCTGTATATGTCTCCGGTTGCTATTATTGTTTTATTACCCGCTGCACTTGTAATGGAACCGGATGTGATTGATGTTACGGTTTCTTTAGCATTGGAACATAGATTCATGTGGGTCCTGCTTTTGGTTAATTCAGTTATGGCTTATGCGGCTAACTTGACCAACTTTTTGGTCACTAAGAACACTAGTGCATTGACTCTCCAGGTGTGTCTAATTTTCGGTTGGTTTTACATTTAGGTGGCAAAATAGGTGGGTTGGGTAGGTTAGGTAATTTGTCAAAAACAGGTCAGGACAGGTTAACACTTTTTTTATTAGTTTTTTTATCTTATAAATAATTACATATGTATTTGTCTAATTTTTCACTTGTGAATCACTTTAGGATTAAATTTCAACATAGAGCACGTTTTTTCTTAGAAAACAATATTTTTTTTATGACAATTATTAGGAAGTTGTGAGTATCTAAATACACTTCCAATTGGCTTGTTTCCTTTGTAGCTATTGCTATCTTTCATAATATATTGATTTTGACTTATTGTCAACAAAAATTTAAACCTGAAATGACCAGTTTGCAATATGAATGACTTGCTGCATTCACATCATCTTTTTCTCAGAAGTTCAATTCTGAACCCCATTTAGTTCAAAGGAAAAGAGATGCATTTTGACTTTTTGTGGTCAAACATAGTACTTGCAAGTTCACATATTGAAAATCTGAGTGTAACATTGTTCTATCTGCAACATTTGTTATAAAACCTTGATATCTTATCAATTTTTTTTTTCTCCAAAAAGTGAGAATATATCCAAATTAAAACTGAATAGTTAGTATGTTTGACCTGAAAAGTCAAACAGTTTACCAAAACATCTTATCTGTCTTGAAACTCTAATTTATAAATTACGAACAGGTACTCGGGAATGCAAAAGGCGCTGTAGCGGTTGTCATCTCGATACTTCTTTTCAGAAATCCGGTGACATTTGTCGGTATTGGCGGTTACTCGATGACAGTTATGGGGGTGGTTGCTTATGGTGAAGCAAAGAGGAGATACCAATGGCTTTTGCAGTCAACTTAACTTATTCATGAACCAAATATTTAAGCAGTGATTATTTCTTCACTGTGATCAGAATTGGCAAGAAGGTGAGTATATTTTTGTAACAGATCTTGAAGCATCTTATATCTCCAAGAATATAAGAGAGTTTCTACACGTTGCTTCCGCTCTTTTAGATGTAAGATTTGATTGTTTTTTTAGAGATTTTTTTGTAATCAACGCGTAGTATGGATTATTGTAATTGTTAGCTACTCAAGATTAGACTGATTTAAAGTTGATAGTGTTCAGTGGTTTGTCTATGATCTTGTGGTGTTACTATGAATCATGGGGCGGTTAACATACATATATCATTTTCCGTGCTAATCGTAAGATGTAATTACGTTCGCCAGATCTTTTTAATAGAGGGTCAAGATGGACGCGTTAGCAAAACTGCAATTATCGTTCTTCTAGAATTGATAAAAAGGACAGAAGGGTCATTTTGCAATCACAAACTGCCTATTAATCACTTATCACAAAATCACTTACAATGTACATAATTACGGACCACATAAAAAAAATTAAAAAAAAAACTATATTAATACTATATTCGAATTAAAGATAATGAAATTCTCTATTTAATTGTGTAATTTTTTTTATAAAAATATTGAAGTGTAAAAAGTTATTCGATATAAAAAAAAGTTGAAAACATGGGAGATCGCTTGATTACATAAATACCCTTCCAGATGAATATAAAAAAAGTACATGTGTCACTATCCTATTTGATCCTACGTTTACTCGTATTCTGGTAAAAGTAGTTATTGATAATGTGATAATATTAAATGCTAAAATTCGCCAACTAAAATAACAAAAATACATAGGAATCCACAATCCTTCAATATAATCGGAAGAACTTTAGACATTATTTGCACAAAAACAGAACTTGCAACAAGTTCCATTTCATCAATAACATAACAAAAACTCACAAATCATGACGAATTCAAGCACCAGAAAAGCCAGTATAACAATGTTGAAAAAAGTATAACATTTGAGTTTCAATTATTCTCAAGATCTCTTGCAACCAGTCAGCATGAAAAAAATTTAAGCGTGCCCGTAAAATATGCTTTTATTCTACCGTCGTTCATTCAAACGCGATCTGGACCAGCAGGCAGAGCATCATAACCGTCATGTTGTTTCTTGACAACCACCGTCTTCGTCTTCTCAACTGGAATGCATTTCAAAACAGCTGCAATTGGCATACTCACTAATCCAATCACAATGCTTAATAACCATAGTTGCCAATCTAGAGGCACCGTGCTTGCAAAAGTACCAAGAAACTCGACTATGATTACTTGAAAAACAACCGTTGAGATCATAACAATCATGAAAATCCAACTACTGAACATCCCACGAAAGATGTTTATCTTGTCAATGTCACGGCTGTTTATTTCATTAAATACCTGAGAAAACATATAAATGTTTGAAAATATACAGTAAATTGCAGTTTCAGTCCACCGTTAACAGATTCCATCCCTGAGGTTTCATTTCTTAGCACTTATCGTTCCTAGGTCTATTTTCCGTCTACACTTCCGTTAGAATCTCTCACGTACCCTCATGTGAGGGGCATTTTGGTCAATGTTGCGTGTTTTTACTCATCAGAACACCTAGATAAGTAAACAGAAGTGTAGACGGAAAATAGACTTAGGGACGAAAACTGTCATAAAATTAAACGTCAAGGAAGAAAATTGTTAATGGTGGACTGAAACTGCATGTCTATACAAACCTTAGGGACGAAAGTGCAGTTTACTCGAAAAAATATTTACGCAAGCGAAAATGAGTTGATTAAATCTAAGTGTAACCTGACAGAACACGAAAGTGTTGAATATGAAAGTGTTGAGGATTGCGGTCGCGTTTTCTCCTTGTAAACTCAAAATCGGCTTCCCAGCAAAATTGAGAACAAATAGGACCGCCATTTGGTAGACACTTTGACCAATAATATTCCGCCACATCGTCTTGGTGATGAAACTGTCGGTACGTTTAACCGGTGGTCGTTGCATCAGAGCGTCGTTTGGTGGTTCAGTAGCCAGTGCCAATGCACCCAGAGTGTCCATGATCAGGTTGACCCAAAGCAGTTGCACAGCCGTAAGAGGCGCGGACCCTAAGTTTTAAAAAATTAATCGAATATTTAGTGAATAAATTGACAAAATATGTTGTTACGAGACCAAAATCACAAACACACCTGTGATGCATGCAGAAACAAAGTTGATCATAAGAGCAACAATATTGACAGTTAACTGAAACTGTACAAACTTTTGAATATTAATGTAGACCGCGCGTCCCCATTTCGCTACTTTTACAATTGTCGCGAAATCATCGTCCATCACAATGACATCAGCTTGTTCTTTTGCAACCTGCAATTGTAACACAAGATATATATATATTTTACGATTTGTGTAAAAAGTAATAAAATGTCCCGAAAACAAACCTCGGTTCCTGCAATCCCCATTGCAAATCCAATATCTGATTCATGCAAAGCAGGAGCATCATTTGTACCATCACCTGTAACTGCAACAACTTCAGACATACCTCTCAAATGCTTTACAAGATCATACTTGTCTGTTGGTGATGATCTGGCCATTACCTGTAAATTATTATTATTAAATTAATACTAATATTAAGAGTAAATTGACATTTTAGTCCCTGACTTTTAAACTTTTGGTCATTTTCATCCAATCCACTAAAACCGTTAAGTGAGGGGTATCAATTATTAGAATTAAGCTTGTCATATTGTAAATATAACTTAGTGTTTATTTTAATTACTTAGCGGGTCATATGGGTAGATTTTAGTATAACACAAATGTCGGTTAGGTTAGTTGAAACCGAGATTAACCGTACAACAGTTATGCTTTTAACCGTTACTTGTAAGGGTATAAATAGACATGAAACCCTTTTGTATTGCGTTGTCGTATATATAGAATGTTTATCTAAATTCTCAGTTTATATACGAATATTAATCACATAAATCTATTCGTGTGTTTTGTGTAATCAATCCAAATTCTACACCAATATCCGAATTCAGGGACACTGATGAAAAAAAAAATTATATGAAAATGCAAAAGTGCCCAAACCACAGGGACTAAAATGACAATGTACTCTAATATTAATTTAATTTTTCAATATTATTATTATTGTTTATAAATGATAAAAGGATAATGGAGTTGTAATGTAATACCCGAATTTTAGGAGCTATTTCATTCAATTCATCAACGGTTTTCGTTCTAAATTCAGGTCCTTCGATGGCTAAACCATCTTCGGTCAATATGCCACATTCTCTAGCAATGGCTTTAGCCGTGTTGATATTGTCACCAGTAACCATACGAACCGTTATACCCGCAGCTAAACAAGTTTCAACCGCCTCTTTAACCCCCGGTCTAAGTGGATCCTTAATCCCAACAACCGCAATCAACGTATAACCGCTTTCAGGTATATCATTTCCACAATCAAAACCGCCTTCAATATCCATATAAGCCAAACAAAGAGTCCTCAAAGCATCTTTTGCAAATTCCTCAATAACACCAGTAACAACTTCCGTTTTCTCTTTCGACAACGGTACCGCTTCGCCACTGGCGTCAATAATAATCTTGTCACATAATCCCAACACTATTTCAGACGCGCCTTTGCAAAAGGCGCGTGTTTGACCATCGGGGAGTGTTACAACTACAGACATTTTCTTTTTAGCAGAATTAAAAGGCTCCATTTTTAGTATTGTAATCTCGTTACGTATGTTGTCGAAATCACCACCCGTGTCTAACCCGTATTGTAATATTGCGGATTCCGTTGGGGTACCGAGTATAGAAGTTTTTCCATTTTTGTCCTTGACGACTTCGGAACCCGTACATTCGAATATACCTTGTAACAGAACCGTTGATACGGTTTTGGATAATTTGGGAGATAAAACCCGACCGTCACTGTCTCGAACATCTTTTGTTTCACCGGATACCCATATTTTATCAACAACCATATGATTTGTCGTTAAAGTTCCGGTTTTATCGGTGCAAATGCAAGTTGAAGAACCCATTGTCTCACAAGCAGAAAGATGTCTAACAAGTGCTTTATCATTCATCAACTTCTTCATCGCGAATGCGAGACTTAATGTAACCGCTAACGGTAATCCTTCAGGTACTGCGACAACGATAATCGTAACCGCGGTTGCAAAATAATCCAACATACTCAACGCGTCACTCGACGACCAACTTGAAAACTCGTTACGCATTGCTTTTTCCACAAGAAACCTCACGGTCAACACGACAAAAGTCAACACAGCAAACAGTAACCCGATTTTACCAATGATTGTTGCAACACCGTTAAGTTTGACTTGTAATGGGGTTTCGTCTTCGCCTTCTTCACTTAATGTTTCCATTAGTCTTCCCCATTCGGTTTTCATCCCGACAGCTGTCACAAGCATTTTAGCCGACCCGTCTTGTACTTTCGTTCCCGCTAGCAAAAAGGGTTTATTCTCATCGATATGAACGTAATCACTTTCACCCGTTAAACAAGATTCATCGATTAACAAATTGTATCCGGATATGAAAATCCCATCAGCCGGTACTTGATCACCAATCGACAAGTGGACAATATCTCCAACCACCAAGTCATAAATCGAGACCTTTTTTCGACACGCATCGCGCGTTACATGACATGAAATCTTCTTTTTCTCTTTGTCAAGATCTTTAAACTGTAACGATTGTTTGTAATCACTTACAGCAGTAACAGTGACAACTAACAAAATACTTAATAATATTCCCAACCCATCATATATCCCATTTGGCCAACCTTCGGTTGCGAGTCCGACACCGATTGAAACAATTGCGCAAATTATAAGAATGATAAGTGTTAGATCATGAAGCGCGTCCCATATGAACATTAAGAAACTTTTTGAAGGTTTTTCGGTGTATTTGTTGACGCCATAAGTTTCTTGTCTGGTGGATAATTCACTTGATTTGACTCCTTCGTTAATCGACACGTTAACAACTTTTGCAATTCCATTGGGTCCATTAAGCGCGCGCAAAGTTTTCATGTCGTAATTACGGACCATGGATGCAAGTTTATCTGGATCTTTGCTGAATTCTGAAATGTTTACATCACTTGGTTGGTGATGTTGATGAGTGTTTCTGTGGTGAACTCCAGCTGTTGATATATGATTAAATCATGAAATACATGATCAATGAAATATGAATGAATAATGAAAAAGAATGAGTAAAATTTTTTAAAAGTATGTAAATGTTCAAGTATTTAAATATGTGTTTGTGATTTGAAACAACTTACCATCCATGAAACGTAATGCTGCCCTCATGGCAATAAAAGTAACACGAAGATCTTCCTGCCAAATGTGAAAATGAAAAGATTAAATTATTTTCTGATTAAAAGAAAGTTTTTCTGGAAAATGTGTGTAATGTGCAAACTCATGCTGCCATATCTTCATTAAAACCAGATTTTAATTAAAGCTCCTGAAGTATATTTTTTAAGTATGTTAGCATATAAGTTTAAACCTTGTTGCATATATTATTCAGTGTTAACAAGTGAAGTTCTAGTTAAGACATCAAATAATAATAATTATAATAATAATGATGATGATGTTATAATAGGCATGAAGCGTATGAATGGATTTGTAATTTTTTTCCACCGACCACAATACCACACATCATCTTCTCTTTTTAAATTAAACGCTACATTCACACATGTCCCGTTACACATCTTTATCAGTATCAGCTGATTGCTTGCGTGACGCCTACGTGGCAACACTTTTCTATTACTATCTATAAATCATAGTCTTAAGGTTAATTTCTAGTGTATGAAACTTACAAAGAATCTAACACGGGTTGCTTTAACCAGTAATTTGAAGCTCTTGATTGTTTTTGTTGAATTGGAGTTACAATTATTCAGCCCTAAAACAATATGTTATCTAATTATCTTAATTGATTCGGTAATTATCTTGTTAAAATAGTTGAATATGTTATTATCTTGCTAAATAATTGAATCTGTGAATTTGTTAGCACTAATTTGTGATCAATTTTGCTCAAATAATGTCAAACCATAGTCGGATGTATGAGTCTCCTAAAGAACAAAAAAAACTAAAACCAGAAGTTGAATAGAATTATAAAAAAAAAAAAATTTATTTTTGGATAAGGACCCGAATTTTTTTTTGGTTATCTTTGTACTAAACGAATGACTACACAACCGAGGCCCATCAGTTTTGTACTAAACGAATGACTACACAACAGAGGGCCCACATTAGATGCTTAATATTGAATAATTTAAAATTAAAATCATTGATTATCTAAAATCCATACTATGCCGTACAGATCATAATAAAAAGGACAATACAAGTAGTCCATATTTGATGAGATGTGTTTTATAGCAGGAGGAAAGTTCAAAGAAATTTCCTTGTTATCCAGATATTTGTCTGGCTCTCAAATATCAAAATGTTCTCCAAGTTCGAAATGGACAAATACCCTTGAACTTTGTATTTATACTCAATCAAACCCTTAACTTCTGATTTCTATCTTTTAAAACTTACTTTTGGGACCATGGGTACATAATTGGCTGTGAACAAACCGAACGATTGAACGAACACGAAAGCTCCATTGTTAATGTTCGTTCGTTGAACATTCAGTTTGTTCATAAACGCTAACCGAACAGAAATTCTTGTCTATTCATTAAGGATTATATGTGTTCACGTACTCAAACGAATATAAACTATTTTAAAAAATAATGATCAACATTATTAATATCAAACATAAAACATATTAATCAACTTTAATAAATATAATGTTACACATTTTATATAAAAAATCAAAAGTATTGGTCAACTTGAAATTACTATTATAAATAAAGAAAGTTAAGATAATAGACTAAACATAAAAATTGAAAGATATAAACATATTTAATAAATGACATTAACAGATGAACGTTAAGGAACACCTTACCGAATGTTCACAAACACAAATGAACAAACGTGACCTCTGTTCATGTTCGTTAATTTATTAAACGAATGAACACAAACGAACTTCCCGTCGAACATTTCATCAAACGTTCAATTCTTTAACAGACCTAGTAACCGGTTTGTCCCCAGGTATCAGTGAGATTTTCTAAACTGAAAAAGTTATGAGATGATTCAAAGATAACAGTCATGAATTGAATTGCTCAATAATGCACCAATTCAACTGTAAATTGCAATGATACTGCAAATTAATCAAACATGAAGGGTCTCTCTTGTCAATCACGTTAAAGATCAAGGTTGACCCTTTCGACGCTTACAAGGGTCAACAAACGTTTCCCTTTCTGGGAGATTATGACGATGTCTGGCCTGCTCACGTGTTCAACGGTATAAGATGTGTCTATAAATGTATTATATGTATTCATATTTTATTGTTTCACAAAAATATAGTCATGTTATCGATTAATTAAAGTCCCTAATATTACTTGTATAAAATACTTGTAACAGCTGCAAAAAAATTAGACTGCTATAAATAATAATCATGGCCCAAACAAATATTTTTTATTACTAAATCAATCAAGTAAATTATAAAAAGATAACTGATCAAGTTAATTTGCAATAAAATTATTAACAAATATCAAATGCCTTATAACGCAATAGTATCTGGATATGTATATAATGGTGTCTTTTTTAAAAAGGTCAAGGATTCAAGTCTCGTAATAAACAATATTTTAGTATAAGAAGTAATATGAGCCATTCCCGGACAATAGTTAAGTATTCAAATAGATTACGTTGTGTTAAATAAAATACAAGAATAAGATTTGATGGTTGAGGTATTCTATGTCAATCTCTAAACTCTAAACGGTTTAAATAAATCCAAATACAACATTGTGATTTGTGAGTTGTGACATATATATATTATTATAATGATATTGGTTGTGATATAAGTTTTATTACACGCTAAGACGATTAATATATGTCTTAACTTGAAACATGGTCTATAAATGTGGTAGGAAAACAGTTTTTCATACGTAATTTTTTATAATACAAGAATTCTATAATTGAATGTATGTGATTTACTTCATATAACTATGTCTATATTATACATCTAGAAATCTTAAATTTAAAATTTAAGTACAATGATATTCTACGATGAATGTTACTTTAACAAGATATTATTTATTAATAGACACGAGATGTGTAAACTTTCAAACCTTTAAAAATATATATATGTATATATCTAAATCTGAAACAGCCAATGTTGCAACCCACTATCTCCCATCTCGTAGTTTGCGCGTAGACGAATGGCATATTGAGAATCAATTTTTGATACTATTCAATATTCATGGTAAGGTAGGATTCATTGGACATCAAATAATATTGAAAAATAAAAGGGATAATTACCAAAATAACCTACTTTGACCAAAATTTCTTCAAAATAGTCATCGTTTTGTGGGTTAAAGTTAAAGAATTCCATCCAATAGCTAGGTGACACGTACCCCCTCACAGGCTAAGTGGGATAAGTTTAGCCCACGCTTTTTCCAGACAAAAAACATACGTACCTCACATCCAACCAATGGCTAGGTGACACGCGTCCTTTTCTTATTTAACCCACGCTTTTATGTCACGGGCTAAATTCAGATGTCGCAGGCTAAATTTTTGAAAAGTTAGCCCGCGTTTTTTTTTTTAAACTATAGCCTGCGTAATTTTATTTATTTATTTATTTTATTTTTTATTTTTACATTTCACTCTCATTTAACTTTTTACCTACCAATATTAACATTCTCCCACAATAAAACCACCTCTTTTCTTCACAATTTTATTCACCTCTTATCTTCACAATTTTTCCACCTCTTACCTTCACAATTTTATTCACCATTTTAATATTTGAACTTTTTTTTTGTTTTAAACCATCCATTTTAATTTTCGTTTTACAAATCTATTTTACGTTTTGTTTTTTTTTTATTTCGTTTTAATTTCAATTTTTACGTTTTAAGAAATGTCTGTTTGCATTGTTTATTTTGGTGGTAACTGGGATTTTTAAATATGTTCCGTTTAATTGTTTACGACGTGGTTTAGAAGTTCAAACAGATTTTTTGTATCAAGATTTCGTCTCATATATTTCTAACCGTTGTAATATTTTAAATATCAAAAGAATATCATACGTCATGTCAAATTTCAGTGATCCAGTAGATATCTTAGATGATGCTGATCTTTCATTTTTTTTTAAACAAGCTGAAAAGAATGACAACGAAATATCCAAAGTGTATGTTATTCAAGAAGTTGTTGGTCTGTCTGATCAGACGATTAGACACCGGTTTCTATTGGTTCAACCACGAGGAATCCTGATTTTGATGGAAATAATGATATTAAATCTATTGATTTAAATTTTCCTCCACTTGATGTTGATCATTTTGATTTTCAACCAAACAATCAGTGGAGAATACCGTACACTACAACAGATGAAATTCCTGATCAGTTGGTAGGTAAAAAATTTAAATGAGAGTGAAAAGAGGTGGTTTTATTGTAGGAGAAAAGAGGTGCTTTTATTGTGGGAGAATGTTAATTGGTAGGTAAAAAATTAAATGAGAGTGAAAATGTAAAAAAAATAAAATAAAATAAAATTATGCAGGCTAGAAATTAAAAAAAAAGCGCGGGCTAAAAATTTAGCCTGGGACATCTGAATTTAGCCCGTGACATAAAAGCGTGGGCTAATTCAGACATGGACACGTGGCAGTCAATTATTGGTTGGACATGGGTCCATGTGTTTTTTTGTCTGCACTTAGCCTGTGAGGGGGTACGTGTCACCCACGAATCCAAGGCCATTTTGGATAGTTTTTGGTCAACTTAGGCTACTTAGGTAATTTTCCCTTTTTATTTTGTGGGTGTTTTTCAAAACTGTTGCAAGGAGTAAATGGGTTACCAGAATAGAATACGAGTAACATGATTTTTAAGAAGTGTTGAAAAATGCTAAAAAACACCCATTTTTCCAAGTTGTACGGTGTTTGGTGTTCTTTTGAAAAACATGCTAATTGAAGAATTAGTTGCATCGGTAAAATGGGTTGACATCCAGTTGCATCTGTATCATGCTATATATGCGTAAACTCTTTGACGGTAAAAAAATTATTATCCAACACTCTAACCAGGAATAAATCTCCATATATACCTGTTGACATCCAGTATCATGTTTTGGTTTGACAGTTATGGAGTTAGCATGTTCACTGGTCAAACATATGGTGTATGTCATCTAGATGGTTACAGATGAAACAAAAAGACAACGTGCCATTTTCATTAAATTTGTGTTGTTTCTTTTGTTTTAAGAAGAGAATTTTAAATTTCCTATGAACATAATAGAAAACTCTTATTTTGTTGGCGGGCCAAGGAGTCCTCACTTTGCAGAATTAATGCAGTTTACTTCTACAGTATATGATAAAATATGGGGATAGCAAAAGAATGGATAATTGTTGCTTGTCAGATGATGACGATTGTCTTTAGACAATTGGGAGACACGGTCACCACAGCTATTGGTGAATCGTAACGTGTAAGAACATACATCTCTTAAAATCATTAGTAACCAGTAGTTTCGGGCTTCAAGAGATGGGTGCAAACCCTTTTCAATGGAAGTTCACGGAAGTTGATTCTACAAGAGGGAAGAGACACTTTCTTGATAATCTCCACACGTTTTATGGCTCAACGGGAATGGTAACTGTAATGTTTAAAAACTTCGTTGAGGGCCCCAAACACCCTCTATTGGGTTTTCCATCCCTTTTAGCAAAAATTGCAATTGAATACGAACCGTACATCCAAAAACAACACCTAGTGAATACAAAGAAAGGACATTGCGTTTATAGCAAGTTTTAAACCACTGGATGTCCGTGTGCAAATAAAAAGTTCGTGGACGGCTATATGGGGCTACACTTGGGTAACCCCCACGGTTTTTTCGCCCAGTTAGTGTACCTCCAGGCGGGCTTACAAGACGGGAGATGCTTGAACTCACTAATTTTAGGTATGCGTACGATCTATTTTTAATTTTGTAATCAGTTTCACTTTATGTAATATCATGCTGTAAATTCTTAGATGTATACATAACCTCCAAAACTATTCATTTCTCCATGCTGTAATCAATGTATACACGGCTTCCAAAACTAGAATATTTAGTGTTAATATTTTTCCTCTCAGATTCTATAACTAGAATAGTTATGTAATATGAACACTAAGGGGCTGTTTGGTAACATCTGAATCATTAAGTGCTGAACCATTAAGATGTCTGAATGGCTAAGAGGCTC
>WOUH02000036.1:4599272-4618820 GCA_009936405.2 Stevia rebaudiana
ACCACTGTTTGCCTCGGTCATGCAATCCAATTCCATAACAAATACAACCAAACACATTTTGTCTTTTCAAAGGAATCCTATAAATTCAAATTCAAATTCAAATTCCTTTTCCAATTCCAATTCAAATTCCATTTCCAACAAATTCCGCAAATCAAACGGGCCCTAAATGCTGTAAATTCATGATGAGAGTAACTAACATGTCGACTGGGTGTGTGATACAGCTATGAGAAAAGAATTAGGGTTCTATAAACGCTTATGTGTAAAAAATAAATAAATTAAAATGCATAGCGAGAATCGAACCTTGGGCGTTGGACCACTACAGACAACTTCAAATTTGTTAATATAGTGGAGTAATAAATATTTAAACACTACTTGAATTATAAATTTACTTAATGCTACTACATTAACTTTTAAATTTGACGGGTGTCAGTTGACCCACCACACATAAAATAGCTTTGCCCCCTGTATGTGGTCAGAATAAAGAGATTAAATTAAATTAGGGTTGAAGTGTTAAAATTGGGTAAATATTAAAAGCTTGCACCTAGAAACCCACATAACCGTCAAGGTTACAATGCCAAGAATTGAAGGTGAAAAGTACAGCTCAAATTAAAAAGGTCTTGAAACGTAAAGTTTCCAACTTTCATATCAATTTCGCAACACAAGATGCTAGATTCCTGATCAATACCTTATCAGATTACAAAAATCATAAAATACTCAAGAACTCAGAGTAATTTATGTACATGATCATAATATTTGATCGGGAACGACAGAGATGACGTCTCCACGTGTTGGTCAAAACTAGCGGGAAAGGAGTCGGCGGCACTCGCTCGCCATTGTGAGTGTTCGACCGAGAAGGATTGTCGGAAGAAGGGAGGGGTTACCTCTTTCAAAAAGTTAATACTTAAACTTAAATCCTAACAATTACCAATTAAAATATTTGAATTCCAAAAACTCTTATGATTTACAACTTTTTACTTAAATATCATTAATCTTTAACTCCTTTATTAAATATTTGATATAGAATTTGTGACTAATCAACCAACAAGTTATTTAAAAGAAAACAGAATGAGAACGTACTTTGCCTATAAGCTTCAACAAAATGATAAACATCTACAAGATTACATCACGTAGTAAACAAATCAAATCGGCATCTAACTGCTGCTTATTGAAACATCAATAAAGTACGTAGAACCTTCTAACTTCAGATATAAGCACACATAACTTTAACCTTGACCCCTTAATTAATTACCAAACCGCATCTTAAAAAAAGGAACTAGGATTTCTTTTGGAGGCAAATTCTCCTTGACAACTTGACAGTTAATACAGTTATGCGACCATTCGGTTAATTTTGGGAACTTGTCTTCGCTCACCACTTTTATTCCTAATAATTCTTCAGGTACCTTAACCCAATAAGCTATTAAAATAGCAGAAATATCAACAAAATTGATGTTGTCACCACCAAAAAACTTCTTTCCTTTGAGTTCATTTTCTAGAAATTGAAGTTGTTCTTGAGCTTCTGCAACAGCTTGCTCTTGTTCTTGTCCTTGACTGGCAAAAGCCTTGAATATTGTAGGAATGCACTGAACATACCATATACAAATATAAAATCAGTTATAACTAATGGTGATACAAAATAAATCTATTAGATTAGGTTTTACTCTAAAAGTAACCTAAAAAGGATATCGATCCAGGCATAAAAGTTGTGAGTTGCCATGAGCTACTAGAAATATTCGGCCATCTTTTTTTAAACAGCCAACAAACACTGAATTGTCTAGGTACTCTGTACACCCGCCCGAAGGCCCACTGGTGGTAAAAGTCGGATGCCCTCTAGATCGAACAGAAGATCATAGAGATCTCTGTCTCCCTTCATTGAGCCACCATGCCCCCTCCAAAGTGTTGAAAGTGAGAATTGAACTTAGGTCTCATGTAGAAACCACAAGCCTACTACCACTACACCACAATGGAAGTTGCTAAATATTCAATCATTTGAAACCTAAAAAAAGTCTCAACCTGATTATAAAATAATTAGATTATTAATAAATAATAAATGAGTCGTGCCTGAAGTCCTGAACTCAAACAATTTACTTTGGAGTAAAAAACAATACAAAGTTTAAGATAAGTCAAACTCGTGCTCTTTTAATAAATTAAAAAAGTAAAATTGGAAGATAGTCGAGCTCACAAGTGGCTCATCTCGTTTACTCCATTAATACTTGCATGATTATAAAAAGAAGTCGCATTAATCAAGATTACAACACAACATAACTACTAACTAGTAATTTCTCCCCGGTGCGTTGTTGCCGGAATTACTATCTTGTTAAACCTCCAATGTTTTTATGCTTTAGTCAAACAAATCAGATTACTACATATATACAAAAACGTTGGTTTGTGTTGGTTGTTTTTGTTTTTTTTTTTAATTATTTAGGCTTAACTGTCATAAGTTTAAAGTATGTAAAAAGTGTAGTTCATGTCGTTAACTGTTATAGTTAATTAGAATTCTAAGCTTATTATACTTCTGCCGCCAAAAGTTGTTACTCTTCTCTACTTGCTATATGTT
Source organism: Stevia rebaudiana (assembly GCA_009936405.2). Classification (NCBI taxonomy): domain Eukaryota; kingdom Viridiplantae; phylum Streptophyta; class Magnoliopsida; order Asterales; family Asteraceae; genus Stevia; species Stevia rebaudiana. The sequence continues at coordinate 4,601,827 of WOUH02000036.1, forward strand.
ATTTGTGCAAAGAGTACTTGTATGTATCTAGAGGCCACAAAGCCACATCAGCAACAAAAAGAATTAACCTCTTTATATAAATAATTAAGGTATAGAATATACGAGACTAACAAAGCAAACAATCATCACTGGTACAAATTCATTTTTTTAATAAAATGAATTTAACCGCATTAAAAGAGGTCGCCTCAAAAAATGGTTTTTCAAAAGAAGTAAACATTTTTTAAGGCGGTTTACGTATTTAATTAATGAAGCTCCATACATGTAATTCATTTCATGCAATTTACATATATATAGCATACAAATTACATATATGTAATTCCATGAGCTACATAAATTTTTTTATTTATTTATTGTTAAATTTCTAACATTATAATTAAAAGATATATAAAAAAAAGGAAAAAAAATTGATTAATAATAGTTTATGATTGATTTTCTAAGTTTTTTTAATTTTAATAATAATAATAATAATAATAATTACCTTGTCATCAATAAATTTTGCCCAAAATCGAGCTTGAGACTTCTCGTAAGCATCATGAGGTAAAATCGAAACTCCTTTCCATGCTTCATCAATGTACTCAACGATCACAAGCGACTCCGCAATCGGATTCCCGTTGTGTACGAGCACGGGTATCTTTTTATGAACCGGATTGTATTTGATCAGATCGGAACTCAAGTTGGTGTATACCACTTCAATAACGAATTTGTAGTTGATTCCTTTGAGATTCAAAGCAATCTTCACTCTGCAAACGAATGGACTTCCATCAAGTCCGTACAACTTCACTTCATCTGCCATTTTTATGAGCTGGATTAACTGGTATGCTTTAGTTTTGGGATGGTTTGAGTTCTTCGGTGGATGATGTATTTAAATGATATGTGGACGATTACGTAAATGGGGGTTATTGGATTTGGATCTACCGGTGACAAAAAGTCAACATCATGATATATATATATATATATATTTGAGCATCAACATATTTTATTAGACTAGATATTTAATATTTGATAGTTGTTAATTTGTTATTAAACAAATCTGAAATCTGCAAAAATATGTACATATCTTTTTAAACTTACATGTGGTCGTTGTGGTTAATAAAATGAAACAAGGAAAGCGAGTCCGACAGCTACGTATGAGAATGCGTAATCCAGAAATGGAGAAACTTCCTTGTACTTTCTCGTTTGTTAGAATTTTTTTTTTTACTTTTTTTTCTATAACATAAAATGCTCTTATTTTCCTACTTTAAGTTAGAGTAATTTTCATTTTAGTTTTTGTGTTAGGCACTTTTGCCACTTCATTTCAAAAGTCTTTTTCTTACATGTGTTTTGAGTTTGTATTTTTTTTCATTTTCTTTCAACTAACTAACGCTATTTATAATTTTTCGTTAAGTCAGGTGTAGTTTTGTCACAACATACTTTTGGTTTTTTTTTCTTTCCACCCCATTTATCCATTTGTGTAACGAAAGAATACATGTATAATGTATCTCACACTGTGTGTGTATGTGATCATCGCGAAGGCCGAAATTTTTTTTCATGGGTTCATTATTTTTTGGTCTCCAAATTTATAACAAGTTGACATCAAAATATAGGGGTACATTCGTTCGGGTCAGTTTAGCCACGTAATAATCCCTAATCATTTCCAACAACACACGATGCTAGATTCATGATCAATACAAGATGCTAGATTCATGATTAATACCTTACCAGATTACAAAAATCACAAAATATTATGGAACCCGGAGTAATTTATGTACATGATCAAGATATTTGATCAGGAAAGGAACGACAGAGAGAAACACAGATGGTGTTGCCACGCGTTGGTCAGAGCTCGTAGGAAAGGAGGCGGGGATTGATCTCTCTCTCTCTCTCTCTCTCTCTCTCTTCTTGTCGCAAAACATAATACAGAGATGGATGACGGTGGTGATTGTGCATGTAGTGGAGTTGCCATTGCGAGTGTTCTACGGAGAAGGATTGTCGGAAGAAGGAGGGGTCGGCTCCCTTTTCTTTCCCGGTCTCTCTCATTGCGGTTTTCAATTAACGAATGCCGGTGTGTATGTGTGATGTGTATAAATTAGAAGAAAAGGGATGGATGAAAATGACACAAAAATGTGTTGTGACAAAAATACCCTAACATTACGGGAAAGTATGGATGGCGTTATTGGGTTGGAAAAAAATGTAAACCTCAAGGACATTGATTGGAAAAAACAACTTTTTGGACTGAAGTAACAAAAGTGTCCAAACCATAGGGACTAAAATAACAATTTACTACTCTAAAATGTTATATTGATTGAGTAATTGTGTCTGATTTAGTCTAAACAAGATTTAGTTTAAGTAAGTTTTGGCTTAAACCATCAAACATGTTAATGGAAAAGTCAACTACCTAATCAACATTAAATACTCAACTTTCGATTAAGTATGACCAACTTGTTTCGATAATTAATTTTCGATTGTTTAATTTGTTTGATTGTTTTGGGTTGATTGTGTGTGTGAATTGTGAAGAAATAGCAGTGTGTGTAGAAAATAGAGGGAATGTGTGAAGCAATCGATAGGAAGAAATGAGAAATTGAGTTTTGCAGGTTGGAAAATCACGAGAAAATACACAGGGGGTATTAAATTATGAGAAAACTACAACAAAGGTCCCTCTAATTTAAGAAAAAACAAAAACACCCCCTTGTGCAATACATATGACTAGTTTAATAGAAAAACTTAACGAACGTTAACGGAAAGGATGAAGCAAGTAATATTTGAATACATAAAGAATGATTTATGTCAGTTTTGAAAGTAAAAGACATCCGATGAATATTAGTGCAAACGTACAGGACCAAAAGCGTAATTTACTCTATAATTTATTAAAAGAACATGAATCAAATTGCATCTTACTACCAAGAACAAAATTTGGACGCACCTTACAGCCATCTGACCGCAAAACATAGTTCAAAGGGACTATGATGCACCCTATGCCTGGTTGACCGCCGCACCTTGTGTCCTAGACGTATAAATATCCAGAAATCCGCCTTTGAGGGTATAATGCATGTATGTTTTTTTTAAACAATTTTTTTGCATTTTGTCCAATATGAGACTTGAACCGTCATCCTATTTCAAGGAGGGATACCTTAATAATAACCTTCGTATCATTGGGACAAATGCCTTTTGATACAAAAACATGTATGTGTGTAGGGTTTTAAAGAAGTTACAAATTTTGGGAGTTCCTGAGACCTTTTTGCAACCACCATTATTCAAGAGTTCAAGAACACTATCCAAGTGATTGAAAATTGTGCCAATGATTGGCTATATCTCGTGTAATCGATTTCGGGCGAAGGGTTCTTGTAAGTGAATTGCTAGTATGTGATTGAACCTTGTTTTTATCGTGTTTCTTGTTTATATCCGAATCAATGAATGTTTGATTAACTTAAACGAATTCTTTTATGTTGAATTAATTGTTGCTTAATATTATTCGCATTTTCTGTTTTGCATCGTGAGCTGTTTGATCTGCAATATGGTTTAGTAATTGTGTTACAAACGAATTCAAAAGATTGTTTACATTTTCTACTTTAATCAAACAGTTTTACATGAATCAAGTCTATGTGATTCTCAATTGAGGTTTATCAAAACGGTAACTGATTTTGAACCCAAAACCTTAAAGTGGTTGCTTTTTGTTAAATTGAATATAAGCCCAATTAGATTTATTTACTTAGGAATTGTTTTCTCAAATGAATTCGTAAAACTCAATTTTAATTTGAAGCTAATCAATTAATTAGATAACAATTAATACTTTCCATCGGTTCCCTTCTATTTCCAGAACACCCTTCTATAGTTGGTATTTCTAGCGTACCATTCCTTAGGGCCAATTTAGTAATCCTACTTCACTAGTTTTTTAATCTATTGATAATGATAATGATAATATGGTACATGTATCATTATTAGTTATCAATTTATATATTATAAAATTTCATACCAAAACTTCGTATTTAACCTAAAAGGCTAAAATCCTAACAATTATCAATTTATATATTTAGATTAAAAAAACTCTTATGATTTACAACTTTTTACAGGAAATATCATTAATCTTTAACCCATCAAACCCACAATTTATTTATAAGAAAACAAAAGGAGAATATTGCATATAAGGCATAACAAAATGATAAACGTTGAAAAGATTACATCACATAGTAGACAAATCAAATAGCATCTAAGACTTATTGAAACATCAATAGAGTACGTAGAACCTTCAACTTCATATATAAGCACACATAATTTTAACCTCTTACCACTTAATTTTTACCAAACCGCATCTTAAAAAAAGGAATTAAGATTTCTTTTGGAGGCAAGTTCTCCTTGACAACTTGATAGTTAACACAGTTATGAGACCATTCGGTTAATTTCGGGAACTTGTCTTCGCTCACCACCTTTATTCCTAATGCTTCTTCAGCTACCTTAACCCAATAAGCTATTAAAGTAGCAGAAATATCAACAAAATTGATGTTGTCACCTCCAAAAAACTTCTTCCCTTTAAGTTCATTTTCTAAAAATTGAAGTTGCTCATGAGCTTCTGCAACAGCTTGCTCTTGTCCATGGCTGCCAAAAGCCTTGAATATTGCAGGAATGCACTGAACATATAATTGTAAAATTATTTAATTATGATTTATGGTCAAACAAAATAAATGTAGCAGATTAATTTATTTTTACTCTAAAAAACAGCTAGTAATTGAAGATGCCAATTAAGGCATAAAAATGTAAGCTGCTCATGAGATTGGACCAATTGAAATAATTAGATAACAAACTTACAAACAGAACCTGTAAAATCCCACTATTCAGTAGGGTCTGGGAAGAGTGAGATAAAGACAAACCTTACCCTTATCTCAATAGGGATAAAGAGGCTGCTTCTGATAAGACTCTTGGCTCAAAAGTGTATCTTTTTATTTTATTACAATTAAGTTAATAAATAATAAATGAGTGGAGCCTGAAGTCAAGCCTAAAAATATTTCTTGAGTTTAGGTTCCACACTAAACAAAGCTGAAAATAAGTCGAACTCAAGTCAAACTCTCATTAGTTAAAATAGTCAAACGGTAAGTTAGTATAGCTCAAAATTCCTTCCTCTCGTTTACTCCATTAGTAATTGCATGATTATAAAAACTGAATGGATAATCTTAATTTATATATATAATAAACTAATACTTTGGATGTTTGGATGAAGCAGGAGCATTTCATAATTATTTGAAATTATATTTAGTAGAGTAAATATAAGTCCAATTTTTGTTTGGGTTATCTCTTATGAGTTTGACTTGGACTAATGATAAAGTTAGTTGAATCTATATAGTTTAGGAGTTATTGTTTTGTAAGAGTTAAGAATTATAATAACAGTAAAAGTCGATCTTTTGACTAAGTGTTGTTCGGTCTGAATTGCCAATAAACACAAGTGGTAATAATGAAGATAAATTAACTACTACAAAACATAATTAAGTAATTAACCACTAATATTACCTTGTCATCAATAAACTTTGCCCAAAATCGAGCTTGAGATTTCTCGTAAGCATCATGAGGTAAAATCGAAACTCCTTTCCATGCTTCATCAATGTACTCAACGATCACAAGTGACTCCGCGATCGGATTCCCGTTGTGTACGAGCACGGGTATCTTTTTATTAACCGGATTGTATTTGATCAGATCCGCACTCATGTTGGTGTATACTTCTTCTATAACGAATTTGTAGTTGATTCCTTTGAGATTCAAAGCAATCTTCACTCTGCAAACGAATGGACTTCCATCGAGTCCGTACAACTTCACTTCATCTGCCATTTTTAGCTGGATAATCAGGGTTGCTTTAGTTTTGGGATGCTTTGAGATCTTCGGTGGATGATGTATATAAATGATATGCGGACGATTACGTAAAAGGGGGTTGTTGGATCTATCGGTGGCAAAAAGTCAACATCATGACATATTTTTTTTATAGTGTTTTGAACATCAACATATTTTATTAGACTAAGATATGATATTTAATCTTTGATAGTTCTAAATTTGTTATTAAACAAATCTGCAAAAATATGTACGTGCTTTTTAAACATATATAAATGTGGACGTTTATGGTTAATAAAATGAAACAATTTGTGGTCAACTAACTTAGGAAGGAAGGTGATTCCAACAGCTACGTATGTGCATGCGTATTCTAGTAATGGAGAAATCTAAAACTAAAAATGTTCTTATTTTCCTACTTTAAGTTAGAGTAATTGTCAATTAGTTCTCGTGGTTTGACACTTTTGCAACTTCATTTCAAAAGGTTTTTTTCTCGTACGTATCGCGTTTGCAAATTTTATTGTCGTTTTTGTCAAATCCACTAATTAATATCATTCAATATTAATCACAAGATACTATTGATTTTTTTTTTTTGGTCATTTTCATCCATCCTTTTCTCAGTGTTTGTGACGAAAGAATACATGTATGTATAACGTGTGTATGTAGTCAGAATAAAGAGATTAAACTAAATTAGGGTTGAAGTGATAACATTGGGGAAAAAAATCATATAGCTTGCACTTACAAACCACTTAACCATCAAGGTCACAATGCCAGGAATTGAAGGGGAAAAGCATAACTCAAATTAAAAAACTAAAATAAAAAAGCTCTTGAAATGTAAAGTTTCAAGCTTTCTTATCAATTTTGCAAACAAGATGCTAGATTCCTGGTCAATACCTTATCATATTACCCAAATCACAAAAGATTTAAGAACTCAGAGTAATTTATGTACATGATCATCAGAATATTTATCAGGAACGGTAGAGAGAACCATAGATGGCGTCGGCGTGTGTTGGCCAGAGCTCGTTGGAAAGGAGTCGGTGGCTCTCTTTCTCTTCAATGCAAAATATAAAAAAGATATGAATGGTGGTGGTGATTGTGCCTGTAGTGAAGTTTCCCTCGTGAGTGTTCGACGGAGAAGAATTGACAGAAAAAGGGAGGGGTGGCTCCCTTTTCTTTCCCGATCTCTCTCAGTGCGGTTTTGAATTTACACACAAGTGTGTGTGTTGCGTATGAATGTAAACATGATTGGGACGAAAATGACAAAAAAATGTGTTGTAACGAAAATATCCTTGACTTAACGAAAAATCTTAATGACATTAATGGTTGGGACGAAAATGAAAAAATAAATGCAAACGTTACTGATACGAACAAAATTGGACTGAAGTAGCAAAAATGCTCAAACCATAGGAGCAAAATGACAATTTACTCCCTAAGTAATCATGACTTCTCTAAAATGTTACATTAATAGAGTAATTGTGTCTGATTTAGTCCGAACAAGATTTAGTTTAGGTAAGTTTCGGTTTAAACCTTCAATTATGGAAAAGTCAACTACCTACTCAACATTAAATACTCAAATTTCATAAACTATGCATGTACAATCTAAGTGTTGGGGCCCTCATATTTGACAACGTCTTACTATTATGAACTAATAAAGTAATAATCAACTGAAACCAAGAGTCATTTGTTTCAATGGTATTCTAGGTACTTTTATCAAATGAGATGTCACAGGTTATAGTCTCACCCAGAGCAAAAAAAATATTCTTGGGTGAATCAAGGGGTTTTCCTACAAAGTAGTTTCCTCCTGGATTTGTGAGGCGAGGTCGTCACGCTTTCAGTGATTCGTTGAATGGAAAGCTGATATGTTTGTCATGATAACGCCGGGTGGCCACGCTATTAGTTGTTAAACAAATAAGTAACCAAAGCGTGTATAAAAACAAACTTAAACGCCCACAAAAAACAATATTTGAGCCGGTGGCTCTCTTTCTGTATGCTGCAAAACATAACAAAGATATGAATGGTGGTGGTGATTGTGCCTGTAGTGAAGTTTCCCTCATGAGTGTTTGACGGAGAAGGACTGTCAGAAAAGGGAGGGGTCGACTCCCTTTTCTTTCCCGATCTCTATGATCAGTGTGGTTTTCAGTTTACGCACAAGTGTGTATGTGTGATGTGTATGAATGTGAACAAAAGGGATGGATGAAAATAGCAACAAAAAAAAAGTGTTGTAGCGAAAATATCTTTGACTTAGCGGAAAATTTGAATGACATTAGTGTTAGGACGAAAATGAAAAAATAAATGCAAACGTTAAGGACACTAATACGAAAAAAAATATGGCCTGAAGTGGCAAAAGTGCTCAAACCATACGAGCAAAATAACAATTTACTCCTTAAGTTATCACGACTTCTCTAAAATGCTATATTAATAGAGTAATTGTGTCTGATTGAGTCTGGTCGAGATTTAGTTTAGGTAAGTATTGGTTTAAACAATCAGTAATGGAAAAGTCAACTAACTAATCAACATTAAATACTCAACTTTCATAAACTATACTTGTACAATCTGTGTTAGGGCCCTCATATTTGACGTCGTCTTACTGTTATGGACTAATAATAAACTGAAACCAAGAAGCATTTATCTCAATGCTAACTCGGGCACTTTTATTAATTAAGAGGTCACAGGTTAGGGTCTCACTCAGAGAAAAAAAAAATGTTTTTGGGTGAGTCAGGGGGTTTTTCCCATAAAGTGGTTTCCTCCTGGACTGGTAGGGCGAGGTCGTTACGCTTTCAACGATTCGTTGGATGGAAAACTGATATGTTTGTCATGATAAGGCCAGGTGGCCACGCTGTTAGCTGTTAAACAAAATAATTAACTGAAGCGTCTATAAAAACAAACTTAAACGCCCACAAAAACCAATATTTGAGCAAGGGTGCTAGTAGTTTGATGAGAGTACACTCGCAGACAACGCCTCTCCTCATAGCGTATTTTGGTGACTATTTATTAATAATTTTCTTGGTTACCTAGTAGCTATGTAAAGTTTAGTTCTGGTACCATATTGGTATTCATTGTTTAAACGCAAAATTGTAACGAATTGCTCAAAAGATTACAAAACTATGACTATCGCTATGAGCATCAAGAAACACTAGCAAATATCCAATGAAAGGACAAATAACCTTTAGTTATATAACATTATAAAAGACTAACTGTCTAATAAAAAGTAACACCATAGACACTATAACCCAACCTGTAGTGTAAGTTAAACCGAACACTATTCATTGAAGATCATAGGACTCAATTACATAAGATTAACAGTATGACCGATACTTAAAGTTAGATAATAATTTAGCTTTTAAAAAAGCATCGTGTTATATTTAATGACATAACACTCGATATAAAAAGATAGACTACATTTGACAACACATAATCTGGTTGGTCCTAGCAATAAAAGTCTAAAACGACACTTTACTAACAGAAAATACTTTATATATATAATCCACATTGATAATTAACGATATGGATCGAACTGAGTTATATAGCATGGATTTTTTAAATCAGGTCTTATTAATTTCTTGAGCGCGTGAAAATGTAATATAATCCGTTTTCTAGAAAACGGGATCATATTACGAGATATATCTTGGTTTTGTAAAATGCATCTTACTAAATGCTAAAAACTTGTAAATTATAGGACCGAAATCGAACAAAACAACTTAAATCCATATAATTTAGGTGCATAATCAGTTAACTCTCTAACCAGACGATGGTAAGTGGTAACAAACAAATTTAGGTTTGGTTTAATATGAAAAATATAAAATAGAATACATCGTCTCAAGTTAAAAAGAAAAAGCCAAACAAAACCGTACGATTATGGTTTTGAAGTGCACTTGACCAATCCAAGAAACCAACCAAAAATAAAACCAACCTATAATTCGGTCCGGTTCCATTTAAAACCCAAATGGTTTCAAATCCGACTCTGAACCGAATATATTAATACATAAAAGAACGAGCATGTCAATATTACTGTCTTCATTAATATCCATATCAGACATATAAATCATACCCGAATATGATTAAAACACTAGCGAGTCGAGTTTAATAGCCGTTCGATATTTGAAGGTCTTTGTGGGTGTAAACAACTCCCTTATCACCCTCCACCACTTGCCCTTTACCTCTTAATACCCTGTAAAAAATCAAAAGGAATTTAAAAATATGATCCTCAAAAACTCGTGGGACCCACCAATACCCTGCTAACCAATGAGATCAGGTAAATTACAGTCTGTGATTAAAATTAGTATGTCCATCATGTTTGTTATATACTAAACTCATGCTTACCATCTTGTTGTTAAGAGTCCTTCGACACCAACTGGACCTCGTGCATGAATTTTACTCGTACTGATTCCGACCTGTTTAAAACAATATTAAACAATTTTTTTAAGGAAAATGAAATGAATAGTTGAATACTAAACAACTTTTATTTTGAAGTTAACTTCGTAAATTGATTTAAACATTTCATACCTCTGCTCCGAGTCCAAACCGTGCACCATCACAAAATCGTGTGCTTGCATTGTGAAAAACCGCAGCACTGACGAAAGCAAAAAATGCATAATTAAAAGTTAAAACTATAGCATATATGTAATATGTGTTTAAAGAAACCTTAATCTAAAGTTTATTGAGATTAGGAATTATGATCTGATTTTGGAAGACTTGAAGATTGTTATCAGAAAAAAAATTTCAAATACATATATTACTGTAATGTGAGATATCTTAAAAAATAGAAACAACATAAATGGAATTTGATTTATTAACATGAATCATAAATAAGCATACCTGTCAACTCGATTTAAAAAATATTCAGCAACTTCATGATTGTCTGTAACAATGCACTCGGTGTGGGAACTGAAACAGAAAGTAAAAAAAGATACAAAATTTAATAAAAGAAAAAGAAAACGTGAGAGAGTTCATCCCATTTAACAAGATCAACTCCAAATAATATTTTTTTTAAAAGAATATTAAAATACCTTCCATAACTGTGAATATGCTCTATCGCCTCATCAACATTGTTCACTATTTCAATCGTGCAAGCTTTAGAGTTATACTCGTGATGAAATGTATTTGCTTTTGAGAAGCTAACCGAACCATTCACTCGCGGTCCAGAAAATAATGTAACACCTGTTATACATATTTTATTGTTGTATTCAAACATAATAATAGTTATAGGCAGAAAAAATTAATAAATGAATGTGAAATATTAACGCGTGTTGTTACCTTCTTGTTCAAGCTCTATAACAAGCTCTTCTAAACCTCCACTAGCCAGCAAGTCCTTGTGCACAAGTAGTGTTTCCTATAAAACAAATGTTACCAGCAAATTTGAACCAAAAGTGCTTACAAACAAAAGGCACGCACGCGTATTAATTTTGTGCAAATGTATGTGAGTATTATTATTATTATTATTTGAATTTACCATAGCATTACAGGCTGCTGGATAATCTGTTTTTGCATCCAAGACAATCTTCTTTGCCATCTCCAAGTTAGCAGATTTATCAACATAAACATGGCAAATTCCATCTGCAAATGGAAAATTGTAAATTCATTTTCAAATTAACATTCATTTACCACATTATATGTTCATATGTAGAAGTTTTTTTTTAAATTATTTCTTACCAGAATGACCAAGAACTGGAATTTTTGTTGAGTTTTTTATTTGGGAAACAAGTTTATTGCTTCCTCGAGGGATCACGAGATCAATCACATCATCAAGCTGTTTTAAAATATTTTTGGGAAATAAAAAATAAGAATCATATTAGACAACTATTGAATATATGTTTTAAAAAATTACAACTACGCACCTTCAGCAAGTCTGGGATTTCCTCTCTTGATGTCAATAATCCAATTAATTTGGTTCCAACAGTTTCCGGGAGGGCAGAAGTGATAACCTAATAAAACATTGCAAATTATTATAACTAATAAAAATATTTAGGATTAATTTTTTATTTTTTTAGACATACCTTATGCAGTATTGCATTTGACCTTTTAGCTTCTTTACCTCCTTTCAATAGCAGACCATTCCCACTACGGATCGCCAAAGAGGCAATCTATAATAAAATTTAAGAAAAGTAAACATCAATTTGTGAAGACTATAACACTAAAACTAATATAAATTTGTGAAATATATAGAACAAAAATGGTATATGTTTGTGACTAGCAAAATAGTTTACTGTTACCTGAATTAACGCATCAGGTCGAGACTCAAAAACAATGAGTAGAACACCTAAGGGACATGATTTCTTTTCTAATACGAGCCCTTCTGCTAGCTGCAAATGAAATTATGAGTAAACGTATGCGTACAATTAAGTTTTATATAAATTATTATGAGCAACTGAAACAAAATTGAGACCAAAAAATATGTTCTTAATTATTATTCCTTCTCACCTCTGTCATTTTCAAAACTTGACCAATGGGTTCTTCCATTTCTGCTAGTCGACGAACAGATTGTGCGAGAGCACGTATCTGAAGAAAATATTAAAGTTTAAACTTGTTACATATACATAAAGAGGAACCGATTCATACATATATTATGCAAGTACTTAAAACCAACTTAATGAACTCCATTGGTTAAAGCAATTATCTTATTAATTACAGAAGGATGCACATTAATTAATAGTTTCATGCATACAGATGAAGCATTAAAGCAATTATCTTATTAAATAAACATAAAATGAAATACATTCATGAATTCTAAAAACAAGATTTAAAGGATTAAAAGATGCATGCCTTGCTAGGTTTTAGAGCCAACCGAGCTACTAAAGCTTCATTGTATCCTGCTTCACGTGCGGCTTCAACATCAGCATCATTTTCAAGCATGATAAACTGTTCATTTGCCTCCAATGCAGCAGCTACATCTAACAAAACTTTCTTTCTTTCTTCACTTTTCAGTGCCTGTAATATCCAACAAAGAGTCATATATATATATATATATATATGTGTGTGTGTGTGTGTAAGTATTACAGTTAAATGAACATATTGGTTATTGTGCATTGACATTTTGTATTGTAATCAAATAAAAGTTTATAGAAGAATTTAAAGAGTTATGTAAAAGATTAAAAACAAGCTAATAAGCATGAGATTGATTTATAACCTGAAGTTTTCTAGAGGCTTCACGAGCCGAAACTGCCATCTCACGTGGACCAATTTCAGTAATCGGAATCCACATATGTGCATCTTTATGAAACAAAGTACCCACGCATTCTCCATTTAAAACCTTTATAATGTTATCAGAAGCAAATCCACTATGATACAAAAAAAAAGTTATAAACTGATGATCATCATCATCATATACAAGCTACAATTTGAATCAAAGTTCTAGAATACGATACCTTGCAATGACAACAGGTGTACCAGAATAAGCTGCATTGCAAGCAGCTTTGACTTTTGCATCCATACCACCTCTTCCCATCCTTGACTTATCTCCAAAACTGATCGCCTTTTGATGTTTTTGTTTAACGTACGTATGAATTAGCTTTGACCGCGGATCGGTTGGGGGCCCACTGTAAAGTCCATCAACATCACTCAACAATACAAGAAGATCCGCCTTCAATTCTGTCGCCAGCAGAGCTGCCAGGCTGTCATTATCCCAGAATATACCAGAAGAATCCTGAAAAACAGAAAATTTCTTAAATTTAGCATATTATAATTGATGCAATACGTATATATTAATATATAGAAATGTATGAAATTTGGATACCTCATAAGGAGCTCTTCTGGTACTGATAGCATCATTTTCATTAAAAATTGGGATGCTTCTGAGATCTAACAGTGAATCAACTGTTTGAACAAGTTGGACTTTGAAATCTGTGTTTCTGAAATCATTATCTGTCACAAGGAGTTGAGATGAGGTTACATCCAGCTGCAATAAGATAGCATTTTGTGAGCACAAACTAAAATAACCAAAATCCTATTTTATATATTTATTTATTTTTATTTTTGGTTTTTAATTCAAACTGGATATTATTCATACCTGGCTGAATAAAATGTCATACAAGGCCATCAAACCATTTTGACCAACAGCTGCACAAGCTTTTCCATCAAGTTCTCCTTGAGGTTTTTGGAGATCAGCAAAACTACAGTAACAAATTGTCATCAGTGATAACTAATTAACAGAAATTAATAATCATGTATTTAATGAATTTATTAAGGACCTGCTGTTGATCATTTTTCTGTATTTAAGCCTTTGGCGGCCGGCTCCAACAGCTCCTGAAGTAACTAAAATGATTTCAAAGCCTCGAGAGTTCAACTTTTCAAGCTGCAAAATAATTATTATGTACATAAGTTTAACAGCATGCATCATATATAAGAACTTTAGTTTGTAAAAAGAATTGCTTGAAATAAAAGTATTTATTGTTGCTTCCTTGTATATGGTAGTAATGAAGAGAAAGAAAAATATCTTTTTGGGCTACTCTGCATGCTGAAGGGAATTAAATGTGAGTTTACTTGGAAAATTCAGTAATAAGTAACATCCCAATTTAAGTATTTAACTATTATAAAGCAGTCGCGCTATAATTAGCGCGTTACTGAAAATTATGCTCGCGTTGAATATACCTGTTCAAAAATAGCTCCAAGGCGGCCAACAGCTAATCTTCCATCATCTCGGGTAACCACAGCTGTTCCTACCTACAATCATGAATATAAAGATTTAAATTAACCTAAAATTGACTTGCATAAACCCTATGTTTCAAGAACATTATAATAACCACTTGTTTACAAGAAAAGCCACAATCACCACAAAATCTTTACATTGATCTGGGGAACTAATTCACAACTTAATACAGTAAACAGGTTTTTTATTTACTGGCTCTCAACAGAAAAATAAAAGATAAATTACTTTCTAACAAAACAAATTGCCAGAAGTAGCTTTGAGATCCATAATCATACTCTATAGTCAATGCCACAATATATACATAATATTTGATGGTATTCATAGATATTATATTATTTTCATTTCTATTTTTAACTGTTCTTAGCTTAAATATTATGCAAATTCAGTTATTTCACATTTAAATTGTAAACTTTATAGATGATTTTTTGCCCTTATGAGCAGATACATCAGATATGTAAACAATTCCATTTCTGTTATTATTATTTAAGGATAAACTATATGTCCAAACAAGAGATGCAAGCAGTAAATAAAAACATATAATAATAAATTGATATAATAAAAAATATTAAATATCAATCAACACATCTTGACAAAAATAAGTGGATCATAATCTGATCCAGAGATAAAGAAAGAAATCGTGTCGCCACATGAAACCTCAGACATGCCAAGTGAAACAGGAATCAATCATTACCAATAAATTGCCATTATCATGTGCATGGAAAAGGTTGACAAGTGTCATTCATCCACACATCAAATCGCACAGCAAAAATCAAACCAAACACCAAAAATCAGTTCAAAATCTCGATCCGAAAACTAGAGATGTGTAAATTGAACTGTAACGATTAAGCACGATTCTAGCAAAATCTAATCAACCACAATCCAGCATCAAAAACTAAAACATGTTAAATGTTATGATCAGAGACAAACGATAGTCCGATACGGATGAAGCAATCAAACAAATGTTATAACAATTAAACGAATCAAATCAATGGCTCTACGAATAAGATAGTGGACCTTGACGACTACACGCTTGACGTTCTTGACAAAAGCTCGAGTAGGATCCATGGCGTAAATAATCGATCGAATGTAGGAGATTTTTCGAAGATAAACCTCTGGTTCTATTGGAATATAGATGAGAGTAGAGTGTGTGTGTGTAGGTGTGATGATTGGTGAAAATGATGATATAGGTAGAACAAATGGGGTGGGGTTGCGGCAGAGGCCAGGTGAACGTGAAGACAATATATCGCTTCAACAGATGGCAACTGATGTGTGGTTTGGATTTCTATATATATATATTATATACCGTATTCACACGTTTGTTATACATTATATGATGTGAATCGATGTTACATTACAAAATACCAAGGGACCAACGTCCTATGTTATATAATAACCTTAAATTTCTTAAATATTGCATATCATATTTGACATTTCTTGATCTTACAAACATGGTAATAGAGGTAAGCTTATCTTTTGTGACGTGTATGATCTAGTGCGAGCTTGTGTAAATTTATGTGAAGTTTTACAAGTGTTGTGAGCTTATGTATCTTTAATGAACTTAAATTGAAATAATTGTGTTCCTTACATTCTTGTATGTTACTCTACAAGTGTGTATGGTATTAATGAATTTATATTAAGCTAGCGTACTCTGCAAATTACACGTATAATATTTATCAAGCGTTCACTCAATCACATAGGTTACTAATCATAAATTGTACAAGTGCTTGAATCAGTATGTAGAAGACACTTAAGCATAGTTTTCGCGCGAGTTTTTGATGAATAAATTGTGGTTACAGTTTGTTTATTTTAATACAACAGGTTAATTTTTCTGTACTCTTTATAACTTTTAATATTTGACTAGTTATCTGAATTGTTTATACTGTGTCATTCACGTCTTTATGAATACATCAAGGTAAAATATAATTTAGTGTTCATCTTAATATATGGGCTTGTCAGTATAGATAAGCGTGGAAATAGCCAATATATGTGTTAATGTGTTCTACTATCACACTTGAGTTTTAGTGGTGGTGGTGATTGTGGACTTACATAAAATAGTGAGGGGAGCGATGCACCTGTCTGGTTGTGTGTTGAAATTGGTTTCTAGTCAACATATAGTTAGTGACTAAAGAGCATTTGTATTTCATCTGTAATATATAGAAATGTAATGTATTCATGTCTCTTCACTCTCTTCAATACCAAAATTAGTGGATATGACCCACTAACCCATGAATAGGCCCATTGGTGTACTGATAATCATACGTATGTAAATTACAAGCAAAATAACTTGCTTTGACCTATTATGGCTTCTTGTAACCTTAACAACTCACTAACACATTACATGGCCCATTAAACACCTGTTAGTAAACCAATCGTCAAACACATGTCTTGAACTCACTAACAAATCACATTACAAGGTATATTAGTGTTCTTGTCATCACAAGTATGCTAAACCAAACTACTAACACATTACAAGCCTATTAAGGGGCTGTTTGAAATCGGCTGACCGGCTGACCTGTGGACTCGGTCAGCGGTCAGCCCGTTTGTTTCGCGAGAAGCCGTATCTGACCGA
>WOUH02000036.1:4654413-4664916 GCA_009936405.2 Stevia rebaudiana
TATGAACATAATAGAATTATAATATTGATAAAATAATCGAGTTATGATTAGGTACCGGCGGGTTTTCAGATAGTCAATGGCCGAAAAGTTGCCGGTCAACTGCCGGAAAATGGCCAGTTGTCACATAAGTTCTCAGCATTAAGTACATTAAATTCTGTTCTTGTTCTTATGTTTGTGTTATAATAGTTCACAATTGTGTGTAAGCCAAAGTTCGGCTGTCGGTTGCGCGTTTTACCGCTTATCGGATCAGTACCGGCACGTGGTTTGATTCCGATTTCACCGTGTGTCATGTCTCGTCAAATTAATTTTTAGAATATTAATTCTATTGTTTAGGACCATTAATTAATCCCGTTTCAAGTCTTAAGTTCGTTTTGGAATATTTTGTAACTTTTTTATTTTTATATTATTATTTATTAATTAAAAATACAAAATATAGTTCCTTAACTCCAAATTGCACAAAATTTATTTTCTAAGTGTTTTTCAATGAATAAAAGTCACTGTAAAAATTTGGTGAGTTTTCTCAAAGTACAACTATTTTTCCTATTGATTTATATCCTTGTTTTAATTAGGAAAAATAGTTAAACATCTCATAAGAGTCTAAAATTTTTATCCTAAGTCTTTTTCGCTGTCTAATAATTACTGTTAAATTTTGGTGAATTATCTCAAACCAGAAATACTTTTCCCATTAAATAGCCTTTTTCTACTATTATTTTAATTTAGGAAAATGGAGAAAATACTTAACTCTTCAGAAAAATCTGAAATTCTTAGAAAAGCTTATTTTTAACATTTTAAGACTATTGTAATTTTCTTAGACTTCCAAAAAATCGTTTTCTTAAATTTTCCATTTTTAATCTATTAAATGGTGCATTTTTAGAAAACATAGTTCCACGTGTCCAAAAATTATGAAATTTTACAGAGATGTTTCTATACGTATTTTAGAATTTCTGTAAGTTTTTGAGAACTTTTCAAGGAGTTTTACTATGCTTTTTGCAAAAGCCGCTTTTCCTATGATAAAAACCATTTTATTTTTCTACAAAAACGTACTAGTACAATTACCTTCAAAAGCTCCAGTTCTACATTATTTTGAGACTATTACATCATATAAAAATTTCGTGCCAAATTTCCAAAGATAGTTAGGTGAACCAAAAGTGCACCTCTTTCCATTTTGAAGCACTAAACAATTTTTATAACAATATCTACAAGTCCAAATGGGCTGAAATTTTTCAGTCTCCCTATTTTATATGCTTAACACAACATACTAAAGTTTCACGTCCAAACTCCATATCTAGCTATACGAACTCATTTTGGTCATTTTTACCATTTTAACATGTTTTCTTTTTAATCTCCAAGTATTTTAACATCATATTAACTTATCTTTTCTTGTTTCTTGGATTTCTTCTTTTTTTTTTTTTTTTAACATCATGAGTATAATCATGCAAAGAAAAGATGAAGATTAGAAGGTATACCCACTCCAAGCTTAGATGAAGATCAAAGAAAAAAATGAGAAGGGATGATCTTGTAAGGATGAACACCAACTTTTCTACACTTGTATCTTCAACTAAATCCAAGAATCTCTTGAACAAAGTGACAAGAACTCCATTTTTCTTGATGATCTTGTGAAGAAACTAAGAAAAAGATGCTTCCATGGTGGTTTATTATGATCAAAGCTTATTTCAAGATAGTAGAATATCAAGATTAAAGAACAAAATCAAGAGAATGGTGGTGGTGAATTCTACGGCTGAAAAGGAAGAGGAAGGAAGAGAGAAGAAAGTCTTGGATTGTGGTGATTGTGATGAGGTGATGATGGTGGTTGATTAAGTAAGAAAATGGGTAAGGTGTGGTGTAAGAGTCAAAGGTATGGTGTGGTGGATTGTCTTACACTCCATCCTTCTATGTATGTATGTGTGTATGGTATTTCCTCATGTGTATTATGTTATATGTCATGTTGTGTAGCATTTATCACATATGACTTATTAATGTGTCATATTCTTATGATTTGTCATATGTAACCTATTATTGTGTTACCTCTTAATTCAATGTGTTGTATGTTATTAATAAGTCATGCAACTAATTTGTACACGTTGTCTTCGTACATATATATATATATAAATATATATCCATGTACATATGTTCTAAATTCTTGATTTATGTAATTTGATAACACTCTTTGATTGCGTTTTATATTATACGGATATCCGACGTTCAGTGTTATAGATTTTTGTTATCCGTTAAGTCTTAGTTAGCGAATCCGGGATAGTAGGTGCACCAAGATCATCATGTCATGTGTTATGGCACTAAATCCATTCACTAATCGAAGTTCGTACGTCAATTCACCGTTTATAAGACAAGTTCTACTTACATACTTAAATGCTTAAGTATTCAAGACTATAGTTCACGTATATAATTTAATACGTATGTACGTACGGAATAAGTCAAAAGCAGACGTGGGAAATTGACTGGTGTCACACATATACAGAACGAAACATAATGTAAGAACATACATCATTAGTTCGAAAATCCATTTCCAGTTAATCGGGACTTATGACGTCTTAGAGCATTTACAAATGCTTCCCAACCCCGCTCTTGAAATATAAGAAAATGTGAGAAATATGTAATTTAATCTCCACATCCATTTCTCGTCTCCAAACCCGTCCCCAATTTTTTTGCAAAACCAAAACCCACTACGTATATTTAGGGATCAAACTTTGAAAAATAGAAAAGCTAAACTGAAATGACAAAAATACCTCTGAGTTAACGGAGTTTTTTTAACGGAACTAGTAGATTTGCTGAAAATGACAAAAAATTAAAATGTTAGTGAAACAGATGAGAGAAAACTTTTTGGGTAAAAATGACAAAAGTGCTCAAACCTGAAAGAGTTAAGGTTGTTTATATATTATCCTTCTTAGACCATACTTTAATTTGCTAGTGATAAAATATATTGAGTGCGATGATGATGAACTGAACTGGTCATGCTGTTTTTGTACAGAAAAATAGCCAGAAGTTGTTGGATATGTATATAAAATAAGATAATATAAAAAATAATCAATTATCAAGACGTCTCTGATATTTCATTTATTCGAAAAATATCAAGAAGTCATTGGATATCTATATAAAATAAAATAATAAATAGAATAAACAATTATCAAGATGTCTCTGATACTTCAGTTTTATATATACTTTATTCAACGGAAATTTCAATCAAATGACCTGACTAATTCAAGATATGAAGCGATTGAAACAATAGTTTGAGGAATTGTAACAGTAATTTTGTGAGTGCTTTTTATCAAAGATATTATTAAATATCATTCAAAGAAAAACATGTACGTTTGGCATCAAATCTTGTACATAACAAGGCCTATAAGTTACCAATATAGGCCAACGGTTGCAGTTCCCCGCCCTCCTTTCACGTGTTCTCCATCTCCTTTCTGTTTCATATTTTCATCATCTGCTTCTCAAATTCAATTCACAAGTAATGGAAGGTAAAAAGCAATCAACTTCTTCATCTTCCTTCACAAATGAGCTTTTTGGATCAAAAGAATCGTCTGCTTCATCTTCCTCTGGTCTTTTAAATTCCATTTTCCCCCCTGTTTCAAAGGTACGATTCAATTGTATTGATTTTCAGATTAATCTCTTCCGCTAAAAGGTTTTAGCGGTAATTAAGTTACAGTTTAGTGTTATCAAGTTATCATTTTCAATTTTTTCTGTTCCGATTTCTGTAGCGATCAATTCGGTAATGTTTGATTTTACCAAAAAAATATATGATTTTACTGAAGAATCTAAAATTAGAATGTTTCGCCACTCTTCGAATCTGAAAAATACTTGTAATAGGTTCATAATGAAGTTCAATTTTGATCGAGAAATAAGGTATGTGTGTTTTGAGTTTATCGATTGAAGTTTACACGGTGCTCGAAATTATAATCGAAAACCTAGAAACACAAACTTTGAGCTTCTGATTGTTGATTTACCTTATTCGAGACATTCGATTCTCTATAGAAAATGTATTATGCTATTTGACGTTCTTTAACTAGTTATTGGTTTCTTACAGGCTCATAGAAAGGATTATATTAGCGTTGAAGGGACCGAAAAGAACTATGATTCTGCAACCAGACGAGGTTCGAACATATATAAGAGTACCTTCGGCTTTTATTTTTCAGTTTTGGGCTAGTACCTGGAGTTTATGACTTTATTCTTAACATTTTACTTTATTTAAGAGCTGTTTGGTAGCCTCTTAATCTGTTAATGTTTCATATCACCTGAATGGTTATCTAACCATTCAGATGAGATGAAACATCAAGAGGTAGTCTTTTATAGGATTAAGAGGCTTACAAACAACCTCTTACTGTTGTTTCATTTACGATGAGCTCATAAATTTGTTTTTATTAAATGAGTGAAAATTTACCCCTTAGATGTAAATCATTACTTTGCTGTTAAAAAAAAGTAATTAGTTAGGTTAAATGTGTAAAAAAAACTACAAATCACACTAAGTAAGTTATGTTGATTGTTGTTTTTCTTGAATGATATAAGTCTAATTTACTTCTAAATCTCCATTAATTTGTCTTTGACAAGACTTGAACATCACTGTTTGTGAGTGACACATGCATTTCACTAACACCTAGACATCATTGGGCTTGAAACCCTTCAACTGATTAGTTTTTTTTTTAGACTTTTACAAGCAAATAATTGTGTTTTTGAATGACCAGATTGATCTCAAATTACTAGAAAATTGTAACTAATTAAACTATGATACTTTGATTGATTAGCTCCTTTAAGACTTTTACAAGCACAAGATTGATCTAAAATTATTAGAAAATTGTAAGTAATAAACTATGATAATCTTCTTGCCCTTGTGTGTATAATTAGAGGAAATATGCAATTACCCCAAAAAATAAATAACCTTTACTAATTATCAATTATGCTCTTAACTAATTGCCGCAATAGGACATTTTGGTGGTTAAATGTCTCCCATCTATCTTTGTCGTATAAGGTTTAAATCCTGTTTGTTAAAGACATGCTATATTGTAGATCTTGAAGTAAAGTTTAGATAAATATGTCTAATTCCCATTTTATCAAAAGTTATGCTCTCCATTAATTAATGACGTATTGAGTATGAATTTGAAGTCTCTAACGAGGAAATCAAGAAACATTTTGTACATACGTTAAAGTAGGTGTGTTGGATCTTTATGCATTGAAAAGGTATATGTTCCATTCATATATACTATTTAAATAAAGTTAAAAAAGAATTGACCGGCATAGTTTAACAAGTACATCTTTATCCTTTTTCTTCCAAATTCAAATTGTATATGCACACCTTAGCTAAGATACCAATATCCTAAAAGGTGACATATTTATAAGTACTTAAGTCTTTCTGTTAAAGACGCAAACATACAAACTTAAATTCAACTTCTAATGGTTTTACGATTTTAACCCTCTTAAGGCCACTTGCTAATACGTGTTACCTGCTAGTTGGTTAGTTAAGGTTCGTATTCGTTTTCGAGTAAAGAGTTCTCATGGCGAGAAAAAAACAACTTGAACCGCAACTAGATATCTGTTTAAAAAGATTATATGCAATTACTCAAAAAATAAAGAACCTTTACAAATTGAAATGTGGTACAGGCGTACAGCTTGTTGTTCGTTTACCTGTCACTTTATTATAAACGTGAAGTTCTAGTTTATATATAATTGGTTCTTGTAAGTTTTTGAAGAATTTTTTTTATAAAATTAAGATCTAAATTGATATTAAATATTAAATTAGCACTTTTTGTAGCAAAGACGTAGTGGTTTTTACCTCAAGGTCAAACCATGGAGTGAAACAAAAGTAGAAAACTTGAACTAACTAATTAATCACTCATTCAATCATATTGTTATCATTTTTGAAAACTCTTACTATATTTAAATTCTTAATATTCATCCAGATTCAGTCGATAAATATGATGATCGGAGTCAAAATCCAAGGTCGGATACGAATCCATATTATCAACAAGAAACATCGCAACCGTGCCATCTCAGCTCATCAATATACTATGGTGGTCAAGATGTGTACACGAATCCTCATATTACCAAGAACACCCCTGGAAACTCAACAGTAAGTCGATCATACACTTTATTTTCAGTTGAAAGTCTAAAATACCCTTGCAATGTAACAAAGAAAACCCTAATTAAGTGTGAGATAATGATATCAATATGGACAAATACGTAAGTTCGACTTTAGTAGAGTTGTAACTTTCATGAGTCACAAAAAAAGTGAAAAAACTTTAAACTGCTTGCGATTGCAGCAGTATAATAAAGATGGAGAAGATGATGGGCGTGCTTCACGAGGAAACTGGTGGCAGGGTAAGTTAATAATAATATTATGCAACAATTCATAATAAAAAGTTCGAAGGTTTTCATCAGTAACTTATATTATTGTTTTCCTGATTTTAGGGTCACTCTATTACTAGGACCACACTACTACAAAAGTTGACGTTATTAGGTAAGTTTTGTTATCTTATAAATGCATATTTACGATTTCTATTTCGTTTATTTAGTTTTTGAGTATACATTCGTCGTAAAAACATTTGGGCACCACCTCCGAAAGAATGTTAAAATTCACGCTTAACGTATGATTGAAAGTATGAAAACTGAGAATCGTTCTTTGTACGTAGCTCAGTTTGGTAATCAGCAAGTGGAAAAGATGTCGATCGATATAAATAAGTCATGTAACGAATATTTTTCTGAATATTTATACTAATTCGTTGTTTGGTTGACTTGTTTTTTGCAGGATGTTTTAGAGCTAGAGAAGTAAAAAAGGATAGCTCTATAGGGGAATTGTGGCGTGTGTTTACGTGTATAGTTAATATTAAATAAGAACGAGATATTTAGTAAGAATCATAATAATTACTCTCGATCTCTTATTTTAGATGCATAATTGAAAATGGAAGTATATGCATCTGTCTGGATGAAATGCATTATGTTCAATCTTATTAGTGTATTTGAAATGAGTCGTTATAAATAGTAGTTATAGTTCTTTTTAAATATTGGTTTTTTCTTCGTTAAACTGATTTATATATGTACAAGCACGTATGTTAGCCAGGGGTGAGCCGTTCACGTTTGGACCATTTAAAGCCTGAGGACCGACCCGTGATTCCTGAAACCAACACATCAAGCAGTTTGCGTTCCGGTCCGCAGTTTTTGGAAAAAACCACAATCAGGTTTCGGTCCGGCTCTCATCCATACCCGACACTTGGTGGTCCTACCGTTTAAACCGATTACATATAATAAAATCGAAAGAAATATATTAGGTATGTATATTTAGCATGGGCCGATCATGTTGCAAGGGATTGGAAGGACGGTTTTAATTAACGATTTTCTTTAACACTCTGTTATGTTTAACATTATTTTCTCTGGTGGTGGTTCACGCAATGAGTTTGGTCCAAAAATCTAAAACAAAAACTGAAGTTTTTTTTAAGTTAATTCTTGTTGTGTTAAACGGTCCAGATTAGTTGTAATACCCGAAACCAAATCGTTTAACTCGATTCGGTCCAACCTCAACCGCCAATAAATGGCCGTGTTCTCGGTTATTGTATGTCATCGTTAAACGGGTTCAGTCCTAGGCTGGGTCAGTCCGGCTCGAGTCGGTCCAATACCGTTGCTCACATACCATTTTTTCTAAAGCCTAACTCCATCTGGGCAATCAACTTAACTAGACTAATAATAATAATATATTTACTTCTAATAAATCATTTTATAATATGTTACATAGCAATTAAGAGATCCTAAATTTTTGAGCTTTAAATCAAATAAATTTTATTTTACAGGCAAATTGATTTTAATAATCCAAACTTTGACCCATTGGCTTATAATAATCCCAACTTAGAAAATTGTTACCAGCAGTCCAAACTTTTATATCATTTACGTGTGGCAGTCCCTAACTAACGGAAGCTAACTCCTTTAACTTAGTGCTGACGTGACATGCTGACGTGGCAAGATTTGCTTACGTGTCATGCTGACATGGCAAGATTTGTTGACGTGTCATGCTGACATGGCACGAATTTGCTGATGTGGCATTGTGCCACGTCATCAATATGCTAACGGAGCGAGCTTCCGTGAGTTAGGGACTGCTACAAGTAAATAATATAAAAGTTTGGACTGTTGGTAACAATTTCCTGAGTTGGGATTATTACAGGCCAATGGGTCAAAGTTGGGATTATTAAAATCCAATTTGCCTATTTTAAAATGGAGTAAATTACAATTTTCATCCATAAGATTTGTAAATCTTAATGGTTATGGTCCACTTTTTTTTTATAAAAAGTGACGGAAATAGGTTTCTTAAGTTTTCTTGATGAAATTGAGTTTTCATTTGATCCATACTATGTGTATATATATCTACATATACATATTATACATATATTGCACCAAAAGAAAACTGATAAATAATTTCACATTTTATTGATAAACAAATGATAAATAATTACATTATCGGAATTGTGGTGGATTTTTGTGGATATTACACATGGCGACAACATAAAACAAAATCATGGGCCAAAGAAGCTGCATTTGATTGTCAGAATTTTCGAGCTCAAAAAGAAATCTGATTTAGCTTGGTTCACGTACGGTTAGGAGGCGCGAATGACACTCTCCTTCAAGACTAAAATGCTTTTTGGCTTTGGCGAACAACGGAGGTCAAGGTGGTAAGGCCCTTTGGCAAGGATTCAAGACGTTAATTGCATCTCGTGATTGGCGTCCCACTGCCCAGTTAGCGTGCGGCGTGATGACACCATTAACGACTAATAGAATCTCATGTGAAATTCAACTAACAGATTATTTGTACCAATTATTTTACCTTGCTAAAACGAAAGCACTGAATCATGATGTGTTTTATGAGTCATATCATCAAACGAATATGTTGGTTCACTACTTATAAATATGAATATTTGGTGTATTTTAGCTGACACGCCTAATAGATACACGCACCCATTTGATCTTTTTTTCCTGAACTTTTTAATTGAGATTTTTAATATGAGACGCGCTAACATGCTTTAATTTACTTCTACTTAATTGCATCATTTAGAAAGATTGTATTGAACATTCCCAACGTACCTTACTATAAATCTTTCTCTCACGAAACTTGAACGCTTAAACCACTTGTTTGAATTGATGGTTGTTCCGGATACGTCTTAAATATCACTAAACCAAATGTTTGTTAATGCTAGAGCATCTTAGTCACTTTTAATGGGTGATTTATGTGCAGGCTACTTTTGTTGAGTTTTTGATGATCTATGTTTTCATAGGTTTAATCCTGAGTGATCGAGTTTTAGTTTCTCATGAGTCAGGAACGTATTTGATATGGATAAGTATTGATTACAAAAGAAACTAAATCACCAGAATAAGCCTTTTTAAACTGTCAATTAGCTTTATATTCACTCTCTAAAGAAATCTTACAATTATTGACTTGAAAAAATATTCTTAACGTATGGTATATATTGTAACACACATAGATACTATATAGACGTATGTGTATACGTAAGATTGCATATATTATGTCTTCATCTTGAATGTGAACACATCACGTCTAAAATCATTGTCATCATCGTATCCATATATATATCTTGTTATAGTTTTTATGCAACGTATTGGTTTTATGCCCGACATGATGAGGTTGGGACCGTATATACGTCCCATAGTTATTCTATCAAAACCTCTTTTATCAGTTAAAAATAAACGTAACACATCAATAGCAAAAATTTTGAAAACCTCTTCGGAGTAACTAATAATGATGTTTACAAAAAGTATACGTGAA
This sequence comes from Stevia rebaudiana, assembly GCA_009936405.2. Lineage (NCBI taxonomy): Eukaryota > Viridiplantae > Streptophyta > Magnoliopsida > Asterales > Asteraceae > Stevia > Stevia rebaudiana. The sequence goes on from WOUH02000036.1 coordinate 4,664,189, forward strand.
TCGGTAAATGGACCACGGGTATCGAGTTAATTACTCCATTCGCAAAGTACATCACATGTACGTTTTTGAACACCGAACTCACGGCATGCCTCTTCATATATCACAAATGGGTCTCCCGGACACCCAACAACCCACCCGCTGCTAGCATAGTCCACTGCCAACTCCACGCTGGCAAAGGCCCTGGTGTTGACGAACATCCGAACCCGAGCGAACCCGCCCACCATCTAGGAGGAAACTCGATTTACAGTAAAACACCCTAACCAGCCACTCTGATTGGATTTTGAACCTAATACCTTCCATTGTAAAAGTAGGAGGGTACAATCAAGAAAAGCCCCATTAGTGGAAAGTACATCATATATATGTGATCACTCGATCACTATATTTAATTACAAGATTATTGTCTTGTGTGTTAGGTAAGTAGGCGAAGCATTGAAGGGGCGAGGAGGGGAACTGCCCTTGCTTCTTTTTTAGGTAGTACTGTTGAAGAAATTGTTAAGACTTACAACGGTATGGAGAACTTGTGTTAGAGTAAAAATTGTTAAACATTGCAAGCTTAAATGACAAAAACTGCAGTTCATTCTATTTAAAATTTAATTATGACTTTTTTTTTATTTGTATAAATACAAACTATTCTTAAGGAATTTTCTATTTCTAAATCATCTTATGAACAAATTTTAAGAAACTCAAATCATAATTTATAGTTATAAAAGTGTTATAAATTAATTTGT
>WOUH02000036.1:4665016-4675991 GCA_009936405.2 Stevia rebaudiana
TCTCCTATATATATATATATACGGGAAGGATAATATGAAAACCCTGTCCAGTTGAGAAAACCCTGGAAACCCTATGAGAACCGTTACTCTTGAGATTGGATGACTGAGATCATTTCAGAAAATGTAACATATGTAAACTTTTGTAAATGTTACATATGTGACACTTATTTCGTTGAAAAACGGTTTTTATTTTTATTTTAAGGGTATTTTTTTTTTAAATTGCTCGGCGTTTTTTTGTTTTTTTTTTATAAAAAGTGATGAAAATGCATTTAAAAGTGAAATACATTTTTTAACTTGGAGTTTTTGAGCGTTTTTAGAGTTTATAGGGTTTTCTTAACTCAAGAGAGTTTTCATAGTATATTTACACTATATATATATATATATATATAATGATTTAATGATAATAATTTACGTGTTAATCATGTAACTCATCAGTGGCGTAGCCACTTGGAGCTTATAGGGGCAGCCGCCCACCTTGAAACTTTTTTTTTGAGTGGTACATATATGTTAAAATCCCGACCGACCCCCATAAAATTTTGTGATCGACCCCCAATCCGCCCCCAATATGCCCCAATCCAATTTTAATTTCTACTTTTAGTTATAAAACATAAAAATCCAAGTTGAAAATATGTCTAACTAATAATATAAACTTAGTTAAAATAAGTTCAAGTCCATTATTAACTTTTATAAAATAACAAACTCAAAAATATCATCTATTAAATAAGTTAATTTTTATTTTTAATATATTAAACCAAACCCACCACTAGAGGTGATCAAACCGGTTTTTTTTTAACCGAACCGGTTCCGGATACGGTCAACAAAAGTCAAAACCGGTTCTAGAGGAACCAGTTCCGGTTCCTAACCAGTTTTTTTGTTGGTTTTGAATGGTTTTTGGTCGGTTTTGACCGGTTCCTAACCGGTTTTTGGCCGGTTCCTAACCGGCTTTGGTCGGTTCTTGGGTGGAACCGGTTATGGGAAAACCGGTTATGGTTAGGTTCCGGAATCGGTATGGAACCGCCGGTTCGGACCGGTCTAGAATCGGGTTTTTGAACACCTCTACCACCACTAGACCATTATGTTTTTCAATATGAAATTTTGTCTGTTGATTATTTTTTAACATGACCCGACCCGATTCGACCCAAACCGGCCCAAAACAGAAGAAAAAAATTATTATATATCGATACTCAAACGAACCTAAAAAATTTCCGTCCCCCATAAAAAAATATCCTGGATCCACCAGTGTAACTCATGTATTAAAACGGGTAGGTTGTAACCTAATATAAAACAAATCTATGGGTGAACGTAAATTTTCTGCCAACATTGAAATCAATATAAGTTTCTCTGGTTCTGCTCTAGACCTAACCGGATTATATATAGATCAAAAAGACCACTTTATAATAACGTTAAGTTTTTTAGTTGTTCTTAAACTTTTAGCTAGCTCGTTTTAGAACTATTCATGGGCGTTGTTTGGGTCAATTTTCAAACTCATTATTTTGTTCACGTATGTTGAAAGACCAAAATGAAACGTCCCGACAAGTTGGACGTTAACAAACCAAGTTTTTGTCGATTACCAACTACCATCTCATGTGGCCAAACATTTTCTTGTAATAAAAGATGTCCACGTAGCACTATATAGATTCTTTATTTTAAGGTTTATAAATAAAGATATATGTAAATGGCATCTTAAATAGAAAATGCCCAAGATAACGTCAGGTAAACATCATTATCAAACATTCATGACCATTAAGGTTGGTTTTATATGACAAAGACTTGGCAGCCACATGTTTTGGCAAGATGACTATGATTCTTCTTTTCTTGTCAACTTCAAACGATCGGTATGTCTTAATTTGGTTATTGATTTTCTCTCTCTCGTGGCAACCTCTTGTTTCTCTAATAATTGAATGTTGGTATGTATGCTACTCATGAAAACACAAAATAATTTTTTACTGTATCATATCACAAAAACACTATTGATTCAATTATGACACATGAGGTTTATATATATAAGTATATAACTAGGTTATAACACGTGTATTACACGTGTAAGTGGATATAAATTATGTTATAACTCTTGTAGTACACGGTTTAGTAGATTAAAAATATGTAACTTAAGAAAACTGAATTTGACATGTGTTAGTGGATAAAAAGTATGTTATAGATCGTGTATTACACGGGTTAGTGGATAACTTGTGTATTAGAGACGAAAATTGTTAAGAATTTAAACGTTAAGGATGAAAACTGTTAAGATTTAAACGTTACAAAATTTTAAGACTTGACACGTTATGGACGAAAATTGTTAAGACTTGAAACGTTATGAGATGGTTTATTAACAGTGGTCTGAAACTGTTAATTATTGCAAACGTCATGTTTAAACAATGCAGATTACTCTTTTAAATATATAAGTTAAATACTTAAATAAATAATAATAAATTTAATTGATTTTAAAATTAAAATGTATTTTATAATTTAAGATAACATGAAAATTTAAAAAAATTTCAAATAACTATAAAATAAATTTGTTTTTGAATAACCAGAAAATGCCACATGACATTTTTTGAAATGGTTTATTAGAGGTAGATTATACCATTCACCCTCATTCGATCTCCTATTATATTTAAATAGCACTACAACTTACATATATTTGTATATTTTTAACTTATTGCTAATTTTGTATATTGAACGTGTCCATAAATATATCAAAATACATAGTCAAGAATAATTATAAATATAAATATAGTTCGACACACTTAAAAATGTATAGAATCAATTAAGAATTTCATATTTAAAAGAATACGGAAATTACTTTTATTCAACACCTTTAATTATAAAAAGCTTCTAATATATATCATACTAGGGGTAAGGGATGTGTATTATGTGAACCATCTTTTATAGTGTGAACCAAAAAACTAAATCTAGACCCTTCATTTATAAGAGATTCAATATAGGCCATTCATTTTAGTATGTGTATACACTGTGTAACACATGTGTACATAGTGTATACATGTGTTACACAGTGTACACACATACTAAAATGAAGGGCCTATATTGAGTTACACTAAAATTGAGGCTCATATTTAGTTTCGGTTCACACGATAAAAGCTAGTTCACATAATACACATCCACTGTCATACTATGCACAACAGACAGCTGAATAAGTAGTTGATCATCTAAATGGGAAAGTTCTATCTCTTCGTTAAACATCTTCTAAGGTTGAGTTTGAGTGATAATTAATTAGAACTTTCATGATAACATTTATCCACCAATGTATATATTTTGAGAGTAAAATGTATAGTTGCTTCTTTATTTTTATAATTTTTTTTAGAAGCAAATCTTATTCTTAATACTAAATGACATCAACTTTCCTCATTGCCTCGGAATAAACGAATGACTTTCATTAAAAGACGAGCTTCGACCAAGTGGCCAGTATTACTAATTATGTTATTATTATTAGGCAAATTGATTTTAACAATAAGGGCCAATATTAATCTAAACAATCACTTTGGCTAATAATAATTTCAACTATTATTTTTGTTATCAATAGCAATCACATAAGCAAACTTATCATAGATTTAGAGTTAATTTAAAAAGATTTTCACTCAATTAAATTGATTATACATTTTTGTATTTTATTTTTAATTATCTTTTTAGTAGAAATTGAGAGGAAATCAAGTAAAAATCTTTGATAAATACGCTTCTAGAATAACAAATAAAGTGATACTTGAGATTATTCTTCACCAGAATAATACTTGAATTATTATTAACCAATGTGTTATAGTTTTATTATTCATATTGTGTTCATTTTATTTTATTTTATATTTTTTTCTTATTAATATTTTTATGTTTTCCCATATTCAAACAATTATGTTATAACTTCATCCATTTTCATAATATCGTACATAGCTACCCTCAAACCCAATACGATTTTCCCTTTTTAACATATTTTTACACATAATTCGTTTTTGAGCGTGTGGCTCGAACCTTTGAATCTACGGGGAGCAACATCTTACAAGTTGTGGTTTTGTCACTTGAACTAAATTAAAAAACCAACCCTCAATACCTGCTTATATACGGGTGTACATAAATAAATTATGTAATATTATAATAACAAAAGGACACTGGTTTCATTAATAGACCCATAGACTTTTTTTATAAGACGTCATGGTGGTAGTTTCGCTTAAGTAAGTTTATTCCGGCAAAATTTACAAGAAATAAGAAATTATTATTAATTAAATGATTTTGTGGTTAGTTGTTAATAAAATTGTTTCATAATGATTGATTGTTATTATTTTGTGATTAGTACTTTTTTAAACTAAATATTTCATAAATTTAGTTGATAAATATTAATAACAGGAAAGTCAAATTTTGATTTTTACATAATTGAGAAAGAACAAAATAAAATTTGAATGAAATAATTTATTTTAAAAATATGAGAATGACATGAGTATTGATCGAAATCAATTATTAAAGATTTCTTTATTTTATCTTACGTGGACTAATCCCTAATGTTATTTTATTCTCAACATCAATTGATTCCGCCCTTCAAAGTTCCAATGAACCAAAGGGTCATTGTCCTAGTGGTACCTCAGACATTTTTTAAGTGAGAGGTCCTGGGTGTGAAACTCTCCCAAGGCAAAAATAAGGCTAAGGGAGGTTAGAGAGTTTCCTACTGGGGTGGTTTGGGTTGGGGGTGTCCTTGGATACCAGGTACGATGCCAACTTTGCTAACGAGGACGGTCTCGAGACATCTCTAGTTGCTGTTCAAAAGAAAAAGTTCCAATGAAGCTAGGTTAAACCCATGATTGTTAGACTGTTATTTATTGTCTTACTATTAATTAAACCACTTTGATATTTAAACTCGTGTATATTCGTTTTTTATAGAATTTATTTCAGATATTCTAGTAAAAGTTAACTTAGTATGATTATTTCGATCTACTTGATCAATATTTTTTACCTTTTTCCAAAAATAATTTTATTTTTTTTAAAACCTGTAAAAAGGTCATCATTAAACGTTAAGAAAGGTATCGGTTGGCGGTTCTTTATTCTTAGTGTATCTTTTCTTTTAGAGATTAATTTATATCTTAGTTTCGAATTTCGATTTTTTTTATTTTTTTTCTTCTTTTAAATATTAACTCTAGCTTTCTCTCCTTGAAATATTAATACCTTCAAAGATTTAAATTATATTATTAAATATCTATAATATAATTTGTTTTTTTAATTCTAACAATTCACTAAATCCTAATAAATAATAGAAAAGATTTAAATTATATTTATATTAGCTTAAATTATAATGTTATAATTTTTAAATCTTTATTATTCGGTATCTATATTTTTTAAATTTTCATTATTTCATATTTTACCAACAAGGTACTAATAACAAAATTTAGCATGTAAATCTTTATAAATATAAATGGTTAAAACATTGTAAATCTATTAAAACTCATGTGTTACATGCATAAACCTTTAAGCTAATCTACCACTAAAAAAAGAGTAAAATAAATGTCATGTGGCATTCTCTAAAATTTTTAAGAGTTTTTAATTATTTAAATTAACTAAATTAACAATTTGAATTATTTTATAACTCTTATTCTATTTTAAATTATAAAATATATTTAAATTTCAAAATCATTTAAAATTGTTATTATCTAATTAAATATTTATCTTATTTATTTAAAAAGTGAACTGCACTTTTTATCTCTAGGGTTTGCAATAAATAACAGTTTAGTCCACCGTTAATATGAACGGTCTCTAACGTTTCAAGTCTAAGCAATTTTTGTCCCTAACGTTTCAAGTCTTAAAATTTTCCTTCCCTAACATGTAAAGTCTTAACAGTTTTGTCTCTAATGTTTAAAGTCTCAAACATTTCTATTCCTCACGTGTCAAGTCTTAACAATTTTCGCCCATAACGTTCAAGTCTTAACAGTTTTCGTCCATAACGTTTCAAGTCTTAACAGTTTTCGTCTTTTGCAAATATCAAAGAGGAAAACCGCACTTACTCTGTTTAAATTTTAAATTTGACGCTTCTTTAATTTGTATAATTATCAACTAAATTTAAGAAGTTTATATTTAAAAACTTTTTAATAATAATTTTAAAATCTTAAAGCATAATTTATAGTTATAAAAGTGTCAAACATTTATTTTTTGAGTGTTTACAACATAGTAACTTAATATATATATATATATATACACAATAATAAAATAAAAAGTTTTAAATGGTCTTTATGTAATCTCGTGTAATACACGAATTTTAAGCTACTAAACAATATAGAGTGATGTAACGATTTTTAAAATCCGGAAGTTCAACATCAAAAATTTATTAATCATACTTATATAATAAAAAAGAGTTAAGGTAAGGGGATGAGGCTAATGTGGCATCATCTTAGACTAGATGATAATGTAATTTTTGGAGATGATGATGTAATTTCCTACTTATATATATGCATATAGAAGTGAGAAAAACAAGTGTCTTAAATTTAAGACTTGTACATGTCTTAAAGCTTAAAGTACAATACTTAAAAGCATGATAATTCAAAATCAAATACCACATGTCTGATGGTCCCAAATTTCAAATCACCGCTTGAAAAACCCTACTCATACCCATTTTTAAAATCGCACCCAAATATCTCTGATGCTCCCATTCTTCTGCTCCTCTAAGCTCCGGCGACCTCAAAGTTCTGTCGCTTCACTTCTGCGTTTGCTCTTCAAGTAGTCGCAGATCATTTCCAGGCGATGGAGGTGGCGTGCGACGGTGGCTGGAAGCAACCGGATAAAAGGTGTGTGCTCTTTTCCATCAATTCTTTTTCCCTATTCAAAACTGTTAGTTTATGTCGCTATATTTTGTGGTTGTTCAAGGTATTGTGGCAGCGGTTGTGGTGTAACCGTAAACCCTAGCGATGGTGGTTGAGAGGCTTACTCTAAGAGGAATAAGAACCAAACTTCTATGATGCATTAGATCCAGCAGCCTCATGGTTTTTCTTACCTCACACATCTCTATTCTTTCAAACAGGTGTATGTATTGTTGATGCTGATAAAAATAATTTTCATTGTTTCTCTTACCTTACAGATGTTGTTGATTCCTTTGAAATTTTGATGGCCTATTCAATCTGCTTTCTAAGTTTTGTTAGGTTTTAGGTTAATGGTTGTCAAGTTTGAGCTTTGTGTTCCGGTAGGTTTTTTATGTGCAAGTTGTATAATTTTTTCTAATTTGCAGCTTATACATGGAATAGAGGTGTTTTTAAATTTTAGGTGTTTCAGTTTGTGTACTTATTTGGGTGTGTTTGATGGTGTTTTCTGACCATATTTGGGTTTTTCTACAATTATTGTTTTGAAACGTGATATCTTGATGTTCGTTGCCTGCTTTGTAAATAGATAGAAATCTTGTATGATTATGATCAGGTTTTGCTTTTGTATACTTTGGTTTTACCTTATTTGCTTGATTTTGAGAGGTTTTTAACATTGACTACTATTTAGATTCAATAGCAGATTGTATGTAACCTTATTGGATGTGCTTGAAGGGCTGATTCTTCTACAGCTAACGAGGGATTACAGCTATTTGGAATGCTCGGTGTGGAGGTTAAGTAATAGTAATAAAGCTCTTCCTGGTGATTGTTATGATTGTTATGTATTTATGTAACAGGTTCAAATCTTATAAAACTTCTAAAACTGAACAACGAATTAAACAACCTGAAAACTACCAGTTATGTATCATGACCAAGTGTTATTTATTTATCATTGATGCTAACAAATGAATACAAATTTTAATAGTTATGCATGGAAAACAAAGGGCTTGTGATAAACGGGTCAAATGTGCTGGTGGAAGTTGGTCAATGGTTAGGTTGGATGATGGCATTAATCACAATTTTTCAAGACCCACAATTGATCAATTTGTGAGGCTTTTAATTTGTTTGGTAATTTTACAAATTCTTAAACTCAAGTCGGAGACTTTTAATAGATGTGTTAGATTGATTTTGTTGTTTGATGTTTATGCAGAAACAAAGCAAATCAAGAGGCTGAAAGTTAGGAACAAGAAAATAAATAAGGTATAAATTTGTGTTATTTTCATTCTTGTTACATTGAAAGCTAGAGTCAAAGTTACAGCAATATTTTGAAAGCTATCTAATGCATCTGCTTCTCATATTTTGAAAGAGTTTAATAATTTTGGTAATCATATGTATAGGTGATTGAGGTTAAATAACATAAAGCTCTTGCCATTTTTGAGTTATTTCAGAAAAGAATCCGGGTAAAAGAAGATGTGAGTTGTAATTTGTATAATGTTATTATGTGTGTATGATTTTATAATTAACAAGTTTGTAGAAACCATTAGATGCCACCAATTTTGTTATGCTGGTGGTCACTGCTAATAAACAAGTCCAAACATGGTCTATCTTAATGTTCAAGTTGAAGCATATTTGATTAATAAGGTAATATTAATTATTGTATTACATTATTTGCAAAGTTCATTTTTTGTTTATGTAGTTGACCATGGAAATGGAAGAGAAATGATGTGAAACTTAAGTAAATAAAGAAAAATTGTTTGTAGGTCGATTATCTAAGCAAGAAGGTATATTTTGCTAAACACCGAATATCCCATTACAGAAGCCTTCTCAGCAATGCACAGAAGATGGTATGTTTTGCTGAATTTTTGCTGCTATGATTTACAGATTCATGAATATGATGGTTACTCTATTTAAATACAACTTTGGGTAGTGGTGGCTATTTGGACCCATTTTCTTACATAATGAGTCAAACTGGTTTGTTTCTTATTTTTAACTCAATCATCCTTTTGGTTTGTTTACTTATATTATGAGTGTTCAGCAGGTTACCATAAAATATAGAATTATTTTTAAAAATCTGGCTTACTTTTGTAATAACTAGGTACTATGAGATGCAGTTTGAATTAGCAGATATCTTCAAACTTACAATGATTCTTCATATGCGAGCAGCAGCTGCATTCTTGATCAAAACAAGCACCAGTTAATCTTTTATTTTGGTGATTATATATTTAAAAAAAGAATTTGATTAACTATTATTAATTTACGTGACAGGTTTGTGGTGGAGCTGCGCACTCATTTACCGGTACTCCTGAAGACCGCGACAATCTTCTGGCTTTTGATAATCTCTTTATAGGTCCATTGTTTTATTTGATCATATTATTATATGTAGTTGAACCTAAATACATTTCACTAAACTGTATTATTATTTCCAATTAGTGACAAGTTCCTTAATATTAATATTTTTTTTTTTCCAAATAACAGGAGTAAATGGGTGCTCTTTGAAAAAGTCTGAAAATCTTGATGCTTTAAAGGGTATCCCAATTGATCGAATGATGATCGAGACAGGTTCGCCATTTTGTGAGATTAAAAACACGCACGCGGGTAAAAGTTTTATAACAGCAGGGGTATTTTGGTCATAAATTATATGTTGGTTGTTTAATTGTCTTTGACAGTTGGATAATTTCCAAATTAATTATATGAAGCTTTCCTGATGTTAACTCAAATAATTTAAAACTTAATCGATCTGTCTTTTTAATATTAATTTGCTTATATGTAAAAACTTTCCAATGATTTAGAATGACAAGGCTAATCTTGATGCAAGTTGTTGCACATGTGAATCTGAGTGATTGGCATTTGGGTTTTAAATTTACTAATTGATATGAATAACCACAAAATGTTCATTTGAAACATAGTACTATAGATATGTTTGACCCGCGAAAGTCAATATTTGTTTGTTATAGGTGAAGAAGGTAAGAGATCCACTACAACAGTTAAGAGTCTCCGTCTTTGCCATTACCCAACTTCAAGTAAGGTATATAACAGTAGATAACATATATTTTAGAAGCATTAGAATTGCTATGTTTCATAGTTTAAGTTATTGCATGAACCGGGTGATAAGGGTAATTCTATAATTAAGAAAGATCATTTTAATGATCTAAATTAAATCTTAATAAGCTGATGAAATTTATCAAAGTAATTAGGCAAAAACTAAAATGGATTATAGGAAAATATAGTTAATTTGAAGTGCATTTGTGGTCATTCATACATTTGCAGGATTGACAATAAGTTCAGGGGATAATCTTGCTTTATTTATTGACTTACTCACCAGAGGTCTAGCCAATTTTAGGTGTCTTACCATTTGATGAAGCAAACCTCATGGGTTTATATAGGAAAGTATGTTTAATTCCTTTTTTTTTAAGATAAATTTATAAAATAGTAACTAAGTTTCAATATGGTGTTAATAACAACCCGTTAGATCAATTGAGAAAAGAACCCATAAGTTGAATTATATAATAAATGTAATATGGTGTTAATATGGTGTAACAAACTACTTAATTATTTTATAAAAGTTTTTGCTAATTTGAATTTTTCAAGCTGGTGACAATTACATTTGTTGTCCTCTCACAAATATCATTTTTAGGTGTACAGATGAGTGGGACCAACTCTTGAATTATAAAAGAAACAAATATAAATATGTGTGTATCACATTACTCTTAAAGAATTGTTACAGAGAACTAAATACATCCAAATGTATTAACTTAAAAAATAAATATAAACTAAAATATAAAACAATTTAATACGGGTCAAAATCTAGTATGAGTTAAAGAGCTGAATTATAATTACTCTTAATGTCAATTTACAACTTGTTAATTGTTAGCTACAGTGCATATGTTTGATTGGTTTTTGTGGGCGGTGCTTTTTGAGCGGTGGTGGGTATATTGGTATCTAGGGTTTCTATTCTCAGATACTTCACTTTTCTATCCACGATTGTTCCTTTTTCTCTTCACAGCTATGGATATTTCCTTTCATCCTCTCGGTTGATTTACTGTTCAGGTAAGGTTTTTTGTGTTGCAGTCGTCGTCATCTAGGTATGTGTTCTTCGATTTTGATTTTGTTTAGTCTTCAACAAAGAGGTTAATTCTCCTCTGTGTCGCGCTGGAAGACGAAGTAAAAGGATATAAACACACTAAATCGTGGTTCTCTTT
>WOUH02000036.1:4678513-4724282 GCA_009936405.2 Stevia rebaudiana
AACTTTCATAAGGTTGAAAGATCGAAACTCTTTATCTGCATTTTTAAAAGAATACACAAAACTTTCTTTTCTTTTACAAAATCTTAAGAATCTATTCCACATTCCCCTTAGAAAAATTGTAAAATAATTTCTTTCTATAAATCAACCAAAAACCTCAATGCTTCTTAAATTTTTTACGTATTTTAATCTATTTTAAATTAAATAAACATATAAAATACTCAAAATATGCAAACTATTAATCTGGAAATTTGTGAAAAATTAATAGCATATAAATGTATTTTCACGATTTTTGTATATTTTTCTGGATTTTAAGAATTTATTATTAAAAGATGAATTAAAAAATTATAAGGATGATTAATCAAAATGTAAAAGGATGTAAGGGAGGGGTTTAGAACTTGTGACCTCTTGTTATTATTGTATAGAGTGTCTTAACTACCATGCTACATGATAGTTTTTTTTGTAGCTAGAAAGAAAAATGCTTATAATGTTTATTTTTTAATTTTTGAGCCCCTCAAAATATCGGGCCCGGGGCGACGGCTCGGTTCGCCCACCCTTTGGGCCAGCCCTGGTCAAAATAAAACTTTTTACTACATTTCACTACCAAGCATATTTTTGTTAAGAATTGATATAATCCAAGTAAGAGCGATAAAAAAAAATAAAAAAGAGCATTAATTCTAATCCCCCATATAAAATTCATATAAATAGTACTCTTTTATCCAGAATCTAGCTCTAATAAATAATTTTATAAAATGTCACGTGCCAACACTTTCTAATTTATGAGATTTTGATTAAAATAAATAAATTTTACTGTAACTTTGTCTACAAAGTTTGTAAATCTTAATAGTTTTAATCCACCTTTAACATAAAATTTTCCTAGCGTTTCAAATTTAGCATTGAAGTCTAAAAATCAAGTAAACTTCAAATAATATTTTAGGCTCCAATAAAAAACATTCATTTTTTGGGAAAAAAAAACGTATTTATCCATTGTTATATTTTATGTCTTCTCGTTTAAGCACTTTTTTATAGTTTATTTTATTCGTTCGACAATAAATTTAGTACTTTTTTTTACTTTCTATTTTATTCGTCCGAGAATAAATTTAAGTTCTTCAATAGTTATAGTTTAAGTGCTTTTTTATTTTTTTTATTCACTCAGCAAATAAACTTAAGTAATTGTTCTAAATTTCTTTCCTAAAAAATAAATCACATTAATAAAATTAAATGTAAGAAGAAAAATCTAATAGTAACTATAATAAGTATAATAGTTATTACTAAGTATAATGATAACAATCCTTTTACAAACAGTGTAATCCACAGTTTTATAAAGTAGAATATATATATAGCTTTTATTTAACTAATAAAATCTTGACACTAATTTGGCTAGAACTGAAAAAATTATATATGTTGAATGGCTTGTAGAAAGAGATACGAGATAGAACGAGACTTGGCATTATAGATAGTAGAGAGAATTTGTGGGAGCCAACGGTCTATCAAAAAAATTAGGGAAGAAAGAAAGACGGCAGATATTTATTGATGTAAGATTTCTATCTATCTCACTATCTATATCTATATTTATAATAAAGAAATATTTTTTTAGTAACATGTGTCACTTTATATTGTCTCCTCAAAATAATTTTCTTGCTTATCTCTCTTATGAAATTTCAACATTTATTATTAAATAACAAAATTGAGTTACAAAGTTAAATATTACAATGTTTGAAATTTAATATCAATTATTAATTCTTTTACAATAAATTTGTGCTAATTGTTTTACGGATACATGTCATAATTTTTAAACTCAAGATTTTCTTTTCTTATATTATTTAATCATTCATACATATATAACTTACTAAATAATATTTAACCTTTTCTTTTATTTAACCATCTATTTATATTAGCTTAAACAAAAAACCCTAGATTAGACAAAGACCAACCAATAAATCAAACCGGAGCCTAACCTTATATCAAGGTTAATCGATGCTAAAGCAACCTCTTGAAGCCACCATGACTCGCCACCATCGTCATAGTCGAGTTGTGCCGCTAGTGTTTCCCCTTTATGATAATATCACAGCCGCTATGGATTTGGGGGGTCATGGACCTTAATCCTTTGTTTAATTTTCGGGGTTGTGGGGTAGGAGCCGCAACATCATTTTTAAATCTCTGAATCGAAGCATGTGATGATGCAATTAATGTAGTTTCGAAGGGTGGATTGTTGCATCGATGATGGTTTGTGATGGTTTCGAAGAGTGAATGTTGAATCCTTCTACAGTTCTACTTCGTATTAGTTTTAACAAGTTGATGGTCTGGTATTAGCTTTCTTTAGTGACTAGATCAACTGTTTACATGTGATGTCTGTCGGAATGGAGCTTTATTGTTCTGTTATATGTTGTGGGATTTCGTCTTTGACGCCCGATACTTGACCAATCGCCGCCGTTCAAAAATAAAAAAATAAAATAAAAATCTACTAACTAGTTTCTGTAAGACTTTAGTCTTTACTAATATATTACATGTTTTTCGCAGTTGTTCTTGTGTGCTTTCGGTACCAGACACTTGTTACTTGCTTATGTCTTTAACGTCTTTAATGTCTTGCGTGTTTTATTTCTATACTTTTTACATGCGATTTACTGCTCTTATGTTTTTTTGTTTGTTTTGCGACTATGAGTCTCACTAGATGCAACCTCTTATCTGACAGGTAAAGGTAATATTTCTTCACATCTAATCCTCCAAGACCATACTCATTGATTGGGAGTTTGTTTGGTATGTCTGTTTGTTTGTTTGAAATGTATTCACATACAAGTGAGATACTGAGATTGAAGCTGATACAAAAAACAAGTGATGAGAGAGATGGAAAGTGAAGAAGATAATAAGGTGGGTAATAGAGAGGAAGCAAATTAAGTGTGGTGCTTGCATCGTGTTGGTGCCAATTACGCTGATGGTGGTGTTAGCTACGGCGGGGTAGGTGTTTCCATGGTGATGATCACAAGTGCTTTTGATGTATCTAGAGAGAGGTAAAATAGAGAAAGAGGGAAAGATGGATGGAAAAATATGGCTCTTCAAAAGACTCGAGTCTTTTGTTTTGTTGTAAAAAGCTCGTTTGTAAACAAGTCGAGCCGGCTTTGCTCAAAAAATTTTGAGCGAGTTTGATTTTTAAACTATTTATAAATTATAATATACATTAATATATATGTATAAATTAATATGCATATAAAGGATATACAGGAGGGATTTAAAGAAGACTCCTAAGTTTGAAAAAAAACTACTCTAATAAGTGAAATTTTTTAATTTTTATTCATAAAATCTAATTATAAGGTTATAAATGTAGTAATAAAAATTAATTATAAACATAAATAGCTCACGAAGTTACGTATATGTAGCAAAAAACTTATGTAACTCACGAACTATATACAAGTAACCAATGCAACGTACATATACGTATCGTGCAAGTTACATATGACGTGAGTTACATATTTTATTCTAACTTTTTTTCTTATGTTTCTAAACTTATAATAAAAAATATAAAAACAAATTAATAAATTCATGCTCAAAAAACTAATTATTATTATTTAATTTTTTTTTTGCTTTGCTAATATTATACAGGTTTAATGATCATTCAAAAAATCAACTTAATGTCCGTCTGCTTCAATGAGCACCTCTCTTATGAGTGGACAAATACCATAAATGTAATTAACTCTAACAAATATGCATGAGTATATAATGCACACATATTTTCTAATAGAAAATCTAACCTATTACTCTTTACTCTTTCTTATGTTAATGCAATTAATTCACCCTGGAACCAAGATTTCTCAATTCGAGAGGTAATGTCTAGAGGTGACTTTGCATGAGATGGGTTGGGTTAGGTCAAGTTTTTCCTCTATCAAACCTAAATTTGGGTACTAGAATTTTGAACCCATTTGAGTTTGGGTATTTCAGGTTTGGATTTCTTTTTTGAACCCAAACCTTTCGGTTTTTAAAATACTCAACTCAAACCCATCGGTTTCTATTTGGTTTCGGTTATTTTGATTTGCATTTTTCTTTTCTTTTCTTGTTTAAGTCGATTTTCTGCACACCCCTAAGTCTATCTATAGAGAGATAATCTAACCTTGATGCTAAAACCTAAAAGGCTTTAACCCCATATCACAATTTACAATAGGATCACAAGACATACTCAAATCTTGGCTTAGTGATTGAAGTAACGTTCTTTGACAAAACTTTTTTCTTTGAAGTAATCCAAATAATCCGGTTTAGATCCGACTGGTATCAATGGGTAATCAGCCAAACAAACCAAGAACTGATTTTTGGCTATAACTTAAACCTATAACCGATTTTTGTTTCGTTGCACTCGTAAATTATATGGTCTACTCATCTACTGATTAGACATTTTATAAATAAAATCAGCTATAAAAAGACTCAATTAGAATTAAGAGATATAAAAAGATACCTCTTGAGAGCACTCAGTCCTCTACTACCCATGACCAATGTATCCAACTTTAGATCTTCAGTTGCTTCAATCAACTTCTCCCTTGCATCTCCCCAGTACAATTTGGTCACAATTTGGATCTAAGCAAACTTGTTTAAATTAGGCAAAGTATGTAAAAAAAAATTAAGATCATAAATCTAGACAACTCATATAATTACAATCAAAAGTACCAAATTTAAATCTAAGTTTAAATCAAAGGAATTTAACCGAGAATAAAGTAATGTCATGATTTGTAAATTGATTTATATCAGAAGACGACTGAACATTAGATCATTAAATTTCTGCAGCTAACGATTTCAATATGTTTAGTTAACTGTTAACCTAAAAACCTTGAATCCAAATCTGGTTGTGATCTTCAAATAGATTGGGCGAACGATCTCCTCGTCGGATTTGGAATACCATTAGATTCTATACGGAAATGAACAAATATAAATTAAAATCTAAATCTAAAGTTTGAATCTAACCTCTTTTTGTCTAGCTCCAGTATCAAGCACATCAAGAACATCGATATCTGTCTTCAAATCGTACTTAGCCATAACTTCAGGCTCACGAAACTCCACCAACGGAATCAAAGCTGATCTCACCACGAAAACGAATCAATAAACACTTCAATAAACAAAATTGAAACAACAGAATGAATAATCGATGGATCAGAGATTCAGAGATTACGTGATCCGGAAGTCTCCCAAAGCTTGTTGCGTGTTTCATCGCTGGAATGAGATTTGATATGGATGATAAAGAACATATCACCTTTGTCAGCTAAGTTATCAATCGCCCACTGCAAAGCAGCTTTACTGCTTTTCGAGAAATCCATCGCTATACCTACCTTACGATCCTTCACCATTTTTTCTCTGAGATCGAAAAGAAGAAGTCGAAAAACGATTTGATTATTTGAAGAATGGTTTACCAGACTAGAACAGAGGATGTGGGAAAACAGAGTACGAGTGGCGGTGTTCTACTTTTCTTTCTTTGACCCGATGATTTCGCTTGTCATGTAAAATACAAAATTGTATTGGTGTCCGTGTTTTTGTTATATATATTATTAATCATATAATTAAGTTTAACACATTTTTATATTCTTAATAAAGCACCTTTTGTACAGATAAACTTAGTGCTATTATGATCATTTTTCTTATTTTGTAGCATACAAATTGTAGCTCAATGCGGGTCTAAATTACCTATTTATGATTAGGAAAAAAAAAGTTGGATAAAGTAGTTTCTTTTTTCCATCTTTATAATTTATAAATTTTATACATTTATCATCCTTAGACTCTAGTGTTAATTGGGATTTTATTAGGTAAGTTTATTTGTTTGTATACTTTTTTTCTCTTCAACACTCACATCACTCACACACGAAATCAAATTTTAAGAAAATCTTTTCATAAAAAACGGAAAGTCGACTATGAATACTCTAAGTTATTAATTAATATAGTTGTTCAAATTGATAAAATAAATGAAGAGCCTAACGGTCAGACTTCGCAACCCGACATTATCATCTTTTTTTTAACAACAAATAGATGGCTATCAGGCCTCATCATGACGAGCAGATCAGTCTTCCATCCAATGAATCGTTGAAAGCATGACAGCCACACCTCATCAATCTAGGAGGAAACCCGCTTTGTGTGAAAACCCCCTCAACATCGTATGTATATATCTATCCCACATTTTTTTGGTTTTTATAATTTTGTTTTAAAATTTCACTCGCAAAATCTCCAATTCCCCATTTTTGCCTAGAATTTTTGTTAAAATATCATCCCAATACTAATATATATAAGTACCTCACGTTTTGGTTTAAAGGGTACGGTTAACGTACAAAATGGAAAAACCGTGCAAAGCGTATGAAGCCCCAAGAATGCGTCACATGTCATCTGATAAAGGTTAAGAACACCAAAAAAATCATGCACCCAATTTTTATATATATTCACCGACCATACTGGGTAAAAAAATACGGACTTTGACTATAAAAATACGGATCAGTAGTGTAAGATTACGGATTGTAGTTTGAAAAAATGGACTCGTGCTTGAAACATATCTATTCACAAACAAAAATTGAGTAAAAAATAAAACGGACCAAACCTTAGAAAAGATGGACTGAAGGGTTAAAAAATACGAACTGCAGGTCACGCCGATGTTTTCGTCACCAATAAGGCGACAAGTGTTACACTGCAGTTATAGAAAAACATACTTATATTTTAGGCTTACATAATCCCATATTAACTGGGTAAAAATTACGGACCAAGCCCAAAAATACTGACCATGTAAAAAAATTGAAAAACCTCATATCAAATTCAATACCATACTCAAACTAAAAATAATAAAATTCTTTATCTTATGGTGTAATTTAAAAAAATAAATAAATATTAAAGCATATAAAATATATTTAATTTAGAAAATACGGGTGAAAGTTAATTTAATTTTAAAAAAATCAAAATGTTGGTTATTTCCCATATTGTACTTTTGGTTCAAAAGAGCGTCTATTTTTTTACACCATTTCCTTGGTTTAAAAAATCAAAAATGTTGGTTATTTCACTGAAGTTCTTTATATTATAACCATTTCCCTGGTATAAAATACCATCTTAATTTTTTAATTTTTTATAGTACGGTTCAGGCCCAAAATTTATTGGGTTGATTTTGATTGTGATGGTCCTGCAGTTTGGAGTCTAATGGCCCAATCTTCATGATCATCTTTTTTTCTTTTTAGGTTTTTCTTTGGCCCGTCTTAATTGTTCACCAATATGCTATATGAAGAGACCCAGAATTTACTTTTTTTTAGCTCGAAACCTCAAACTACTAACCACCACAAAAGTGCATAGTGGTTTAGGGGCTTTCAAAATGAAACCCAAGTTCAAATGCCACTAAGTGATGCTTTGGGTGGCCAGGCCACGATGATGATCGGTAAATTCCAGTTAGGGTTTAAGCTCAAATGCAAGTGTGGGGCAGAGATAGTAGTTCAAATCTATCCCTTGGCTTGGCTTTAGAATCATGAGTCGATTTCCTTCTGCAATGTTCCGGGCTAGAGTTGTCCCATGCCGATCAGTGTGTCTGGAAAACACGCCCATCATCCTAGTGTTTATTGTCTAAGAGAGTTTTTAAGATGATAGTAACCTTAAACCCAATTCGATTTTAATGGGCCTATTATGATGATCATGGGTGCCACGGTTGTTTGTGTTACCCGACCCTGGAAAATGAGCTTGCTCGAGTGCTTTGGAGGTGTTATCGGATTCCTACATTCAACACGTGTGGTGGTGATGATAACGGATGTTACGCTTCTTATTTTTGCAAAACATAACGGTTTGCATCATATGTTGATTCTTGTTAGTTTCAACATGTGTTTAGGTTGCCTTTGTATTTATGTTGTCCTGTGCGTTGGTAGTGTTAGGACTTTAGATCTTGTTTCTTATTACCAGGGTCCATCTTGTGGGTATCATTTTTAGAGCTAGTGGCATGATATTTTTGGTTCGCAAAGCATGTTTGGGGACTGTGATAGATTGTTTAGAGGGTATGCCCTCTTCTAGATGTAATCTTTCATTCATTTATATGTTTATCCCGGTATTGTCCTTTATCTAAATATTTTAAAATTAAGAAAAAAAAGTATACCATAAATCACGTTTTCCTGAACTCCAAACCCAAAACTTTTAACCCTTAACATTTGATCCTTGACACAAAACACAAAACCTTAAACTTTAAACCTAATGGTATTTTGCTTGGGAGGAAACGTATTCTATATCTAAACTCAAGACTAATACAAATGTTTAGCACACATCTACACATGATCATCAGAGAGGTTATTCACCTAGAAATGATTTCACTCATGTTACTTACGTAGATCCCATTTGTGTGGGCAGCGAATTAGGGGGATTTTGGGTATAATTCAGGCAAGCAATGTTGTGAAATCACAGAAAATGGAAAACGATTTCGATTGCCCCTGGATCAATTGAGATTTGCCAAAGACTTTTAGATCAAACGAATTTGGTGGTTCACTTCAAATCTTTAATCAGAAAAAACTCAATTGTGGAATTGAAGAACCCATATTGTGATTTTGAGAGTGAATTCGAATGAACCATAAGAAAATAATATCGAACGGAAAAAAATAGGAAGTTTATTTGGGATCGCAGAAAAACTGCTCTATGGCAATTTCAAACGCATTTAGAGATTTGGCAAAAACAACTCTGAACATTCAAGAATTTTATGTTGCGAAAATTCAAAATTCGAATTTCTAATACAATTTTAATATAACAACTTAGGTTCTAAAAAAATTTCCAACCTGACCCTGGCCAGGGGCAGGGGCTACCTTCCTTTGGACCCTGGTACCGGGGGCTGCCGCTCCCGAACCTCTGCCTAGGCACTATAGACTCAAATAAGTCTGCCCTCGCATCCTACTTATTTAATAACTATCATGTCTTATTCGACAATATAAGTTAATCGCAATTACACCAAAATATCCAACAAGGAAAACACATGCTCAAGAATCTTTCTTACCTTGGAATTAGCATCAACACTATTAAGGACTCACATCTACTTATCTTATAGTGGAACATCCAACGTCGTTATGTTCGATTTTTTAACAAGTTATGTTCAATACATAGTGTTTAGTTATGTTAATAAGTTCTATCCATGGTTTAGCTGGTTTCCGTTTCGATGAAGGTTAATTTATGTTTAAGTGAATCACGTATCCACCAAGGGTTCAATCATGTGACACTGACACATTGTCGAGTTTGAGTTGGCGTGTTAATAATGATATACTAGCAAATGTGCTTATATATTTGTTCACTAGGTTATATGTTCATGTGTTACACGACTTAAACAAATTAAATGATAAAATCAATTGATATATAAATAGAACAATGATATGGACGTCAAAGAATGAGAAAAGTTATATCAAAATAATAATTCTAGAACTTATACATAAATCATAAATCTCTAAAGAAAGAATAGATGGTTTGGCGTTGTCAATATCGTCATCTTCAACATATACAATCTATTGTCGACCAAGAAGATGAAAGCGAAGCCTCATAAGAAATAGAGTCCTGTAATGAACATTATATGAAAATATCCTCCATATATGATGCTTCACATGTCGAAACATATCTACAACTATAGTATTCTTTTATTTAATCTTTTTGTTCTTCTTGATCATCTCCATTGTCATTTTATTGTACATCAACTACTATAGCTCTTTTTGTACATTTATTAATATATTTAAACAATTATTTAATGGATTCGTATTGGTTGCAACACCCAACATTTATATGTGTTTGGTATCTTTTTGAAAAGTGTTAATTATATGCAACAACACTTCCATCGTCTAATTTGAAACTAGAGTTTTCTACAAAACCTCTTAAATATCTTCATTCATATACATGGTAGCCATTTGAATCATTTTAGAAGTTTGATGCAAGAATTTCTCTTGAAACTTTATAGAAGACCTTCGATCAATCATGTATGGACAATTCATATTGACATTCCGACAAGGGAGCCTATGAATCATGAACTCACTCACAAGCAAATATATATGAGGATCTTAGAGCATTCACAGTAGCTTCCTCATCCTCATTTGTACTTTTTCTAATTAAATAATATTTTTTAATACCTTTATTATTATCTCTTTCTCTCTCATTCACTCACAACCACTTTAAAAACTATTAAAATAACATAATTACTTTTTTACTCTCGCATACACCAAAATCCTCATCTCCGTATTTTTTTTCTAATTTTAGATGAAAACCAACAAAAACCCCAAATATTTATCTCTCTTTTACTCACAACCACTTTCAACCACACTATAAATTATAAATGTTCTCCTCAAATAAATATAGGGATGATATTCTGAATGGTCTTAGTTCTTGTTTAATATCTAATCACAAAATAAAAGTATCAATATGGTCAACTGAATGACGTAATGAAGCTTGCGATCATTAATGTGCATGAATAAAACATATATATGAGAATGCGAAAAACTACATTTCAAAAATTCCAATGTGTAATAAATAAAAGAATTACATTAATTTGAAATCCAGTATTGTTACGTAATCTAACAAAAATGAAAAATGGAATGAAATGTCAATATATTATATATTTATTATAAAAATAAAAGAGAAAAGAAAACAATGGATATTATAATGTAAAAAATAACATACCTACTAGAATCTTTTAAATCTATCACAAAAATTCAAATGTATATAATATAATAAGTATTACATTTCAAAAGTTACAAATTTATGAATTATGCAGTTTTTAAAACGTATTTTTATGTCAATTGAGATAAAACATGATTAAAGTTACATATAAGTAATCATTTTGAGTAATAAAATGTTATCATCAATTTAAACTTTTACTATTTACAAAGTTTGTTTCTTAGAAATTTGGCTTAAAAAAGTTGTTTACAAAAAATATTATTTCTTATACATTTTTTGTTGTTTAAAAACTTTTGAATTTCAATTATTTTGTTTTAACATAACTTTTTTTAAAGTTGTTTTACTGTATAAATCTATATTTAAAAACATCGATTTAAAATATTTAATGTTATAAAAAGTTTGTTGTTTTATAAAAGCGTGATATTTTATAAATTTTAATATTTGATAATGATTTTTTCAAAATGTGTTTTATAATATATAAGATCTTTCTAATATATTAAGGAAAATTTATTTTATAAATTTAACAAATGTAAAATAATATAATTAGTATTTAATTATATTTAATAGAAAAGAAATACATTTAACGGATAGATATACATATTATAGAAAAGAAAGATAGAAGAACAAATTTTAGATGTCCTAGAATTGTGTCAAACTTTCTCGATAGTTATTTATTTATTAGTATTAAAAGATATAAAAGACTTCAACATGCACTAACAATCACCTTATTTTTCTAAACAAGGTGGGGAGTTAAACAAGTTAGTAATTTGGTAATTAAACATATCAAACTTTGAAAAGACTTTGAAATTTAAGTAATTAAACTTAAAAAAAGACACTATAAAAGTTTCAGATTTGTCCTTGTAGACAAAGTCAATTATTACATCACACACTATACTGGGATGATTTCGATACAAAACATGTCTTTCGTAAAAACTGTTAAGATTAAACTGCTATTATAAATAACAAAGTGCTATCACAATATTTTCACATTTTTTTTTTGTAAAATTGTGATATCCAAAGTGTTTGTATAAATACAAGGTATTATTGTAATATTTTCACAATGGAATGTTTTTTTTATACAATAATAACTTTAACTAGTAGCACTTCATTATTTATAAATGTTTTTTGTACAAATTATATATGTGATCCAAAGTGATAGTATAAATAACACCAAATGGATAGTATAAATAATAAAGTGTTACTGTAATATTTCACAATACATGTTTGTATATTAAACATAACTTTTAGTGGTATCACTTTGTTTTTTATAATAACACTTTGGTTTTTATGATTTTTATAAAAAATAATATTTGTATATGATATCAATCTCACATTATACACACTAATTTGTAATTTCAGTCCGGTTTACTTCTATCCATTATCCCGGAGCTAATTTATTTTCATAACTTACAATAAAACCTTCAATTTTAAAAAGATATTCACTGAAGTCCAGTTAAATATATGCCCACACATTAAGAACATTTATCTATGGAATTACCCGGTGCATTCATTGAAGAAGTGTAAACTACTTGAGTCCAGAATAATATTAACTTAAATTTGATTTGTTTAACTTTAGAGAGTTTAAGCACGACTCATATGTAATTTTTGAAACTTGAGACTTGCTTATTAATATTTTCTAGTGGTTAACTAAATATTTATACATGTATATATATATATAATCTAATAACATGCATGTATTGTTAATTAGTCATATTATAATATCTATATATAAATGACAGACTCATTGCACTTCAACCCAATTAAACATGGTGTATGAAACTCTAATTAACTCATTTAATTTATTAACAGGACTTCGTTGTAGCTATTAACAAATAAATCCAGTATAACTCATTTATTGACTATGTACATATTTCCTGGGTACCATATAGTCACAAAATCAATTAATAAAAGATAAAGTACCAATTATGTAAAAAGTAGCAATACAAGGAGCTCAATTAACAATCAACAAATAAAGTAGGCTCATATTTGCAAACTTTCATATAAAAACAACATGCAAAAAAACACCATAAATTCATCAATGAAAGTAGAAACACAAGGTGGTATTTAGCTTCACAAAATTGTAACGTAAGTTGCATCAGATTTTCCCTTTCCTTTCAAACATCTTCTCTCTCACTACGTTTTCTTCACTCGGTGACTCACCGACCGACGTAAGTAGCAAATGCCACGTTGAATCCAACTTAAATTCTGCTAACATCACTTGTCGGTCGATCATATCACTATAATATAATGCTCACACAACACTATTATCGTTAGGGTTTGGTTCAAGTTCTCTCAATTGCGTTTCGTTTATAACCTTTGATCATTGCTTTCTTTGCTGTTTGATTGAAGTTGCAGGTTTTTGCATGATGGACAACGATGGTAGTAGCAGTAGTTCACCAGCAGTTGATTGGGAAAATGATATTGATGTTGATTTGGATCGCTTGTTTCAAGAACTCTCGGCTGAGAGTTTTGATGGATCAGTGATGAATTCTGGGTAAATTCTTGATTTTTTTCAGTTTCTTTGTTGTTTTGATATGATTTAATATTTAATTACTCTTTAATAAGCTAAATACTGTTTTGCATGTTTGAGCAAGATCGTGGTACTCTGGATCGGTTTCACAAGGTGTTCGTTGTAATGTCTGAATGGGAAATTTCGTTGACTGATAATTGTAGAAACTAAATAATCTATTACGGTTTAATTTTCAATATTTTACATTACGTTTTTGTTTATACAAATTTTTTTTTTAGTTTTCGAGATGTCGATCTCAATCAATAACTAATCTTGATTTCTGAAAGAGGTTATGGACTTATGGCCTTCGAACACAAAATTTCCTAAACATTATAATTTTACTAAAATTAATTATTCAGTACGTAGATATACATATATATTTCGATCAGAATCTGATCTAAGATCAGTTTGCGAAAATTTATTAAGAGTTTAAGTCTATTCTAGTATTTCATTTGCTCACTCCAACTGCATGTCTTTATTCGGCTATTTATTATTAATATTGCTATTATCATTATTAATAATACTATTATTAATATTTTTTTTATTGTTATTGATAATATTAATTACTATTACTATTATTAGTATTTTTATTATTTTTATTTTGATAATATTCTTCTGGGCACATAGTTTGGTTTTGTTAGCGAACATATAAGTATATAACTTTTAATTTACACTTTACTTATCTTGTAGTCCATACAATTTTTTGTGGTAGATTTACTTCTTGTGCTTGTTAAATCTATGGTACCAAGATTGTTCACAAGCAGTTGATCTATGACATTCACGGTGCACGTTCCTTGGCTTATGTTATATTTATTAATTGCTGATCGATGGCCACAGTTCTTGATCAGATAATTATCAGATAATTAGATCAAGAAAGTAGTTGAATATTTAATTTGTATCATCTATATAAATGGGAAAAATTCAAATTAAAAAGAGAGATAAGATTAGCAATATGTTGATTAAAGGAAGATACTACACAAGAGAGAACTTATTATATATAAAATGACAATACTTTTTGTTTTCATACTTGTTATCAAGATTGAAGAAGGTGCTAGACGCTACCTAGACGGTGAAGTACTACATACGGATTAATCGTGATTAATCGGAACTAGACGGATTGTAATTTTATATGTAATTTTTCAAAATTATATATATATTAATATATATATACAAAATTTATATAAAATAAATAAAAATAATTATATGTTTATAAATATTTTAAAGATTTTAACCAATTTTAATAGATTTTAGCCATTTTTAGTTGATTTTAACCAAAATTTGATCAATTTTGACCAAAATTTGATCAATTTTTACTTTTTTTACAAATTTGGTTATTTTTTGGGATTTTGACCCCCCTAGACAGTTGCCTAGCGGGCGCCTAGACGACCGCCTATGCCAAGTTGTACAAAACTGCTTTTTATGCTATAATATATGCTTAAAAAGGTAAAAGCTTTAAAGGACCTCATAACAATTAATTTTGTTTGTTGTGAGGGCTTCCACATTTTTTTCTCACCAAAACCTCTCAATATTAAGTGATTTATACTTTGTTTTACATAATTAAAAATATTCACCAATAATACTAACCAACAAGAGCTATAGCCAAGAAATTTACCTCTTCATGATAGTTTTACAAAGTTCTTATGTAATGACATTGTTGTAGGTTTGTGTACCTTTGGTAAGTTGTATATAAGGCCTACAAGAGTTATTATGTTCACGTCATACATGTTTGTTCCCTATATGTTATTGCTGGCGGTCTCTTGACGATTAGTGGGACATAAAAGAGATATGTCGGCGATGTCTTGTCGTTCAGTTGCACATAAAAGAGATATGACAGCAGTGTCTTGTCGGTTAGTTAAGTTGCACATAAAAGAGATATGGCGGCAATGTCTTGTCGTTTAGTTGCACATAAAAGAGATAAGACGGCAGTGTCTTGTCGGTTAGTTAAGTTGCACATAAAAGAGATATGGCGGCGATGTCTTGTCGTTTAGTTGCACATAAAGGAGATATGGCGTTAGTGTCTTGTCGTTTAGTTTCACATAAAAGAGATATTGCTTCTATTAATGGTCTTAAATTCGTCTCATGCGTATGCTTGTCGTCACCTTATGACGTGCACATTTTCCATATGCTTTTAGTATGCACATCCTTAGACAGATCAACTTTTTGAGTTTCCTTAACTGTGAATATAGATCTGCATGTTGCGCGATCATCAAACTCACTTTTCTTGCTTTCGTTCGTGCGCATGCGTGTGCATTTATGTGGCACTTAGGACCCCACATGAGTTCTTAATGGTAAAGAGGGGAAAAGCATGCCAAAAATAAGCCCAAGTCCCTTATGTTCCTAAATTTTTTATTTATCTCCCCATGTTATAATACAATGTTACCATATCAATTAAAAGGTTGATTTTGAATTTTGGGGAAGGTTAATTATTTTTTGTTTTAGGACTAATGTTTCTACAATTTTGGTTATTAATGTTGCAAGCAAGATTATTTTTATTTATGTTGATATGAGAGTAACTTGTTAATTTTTATGGTTAGTGTGGATGCTGCGATCTTAAATCTAGATGATCCTAGTCTGGCATTCATGTCAATTATAAATGGCGACGCAAATTCGGGAGAAGGTTCATCAATTGTGGTATGCTGTTATCTTCCCGATTTAATCATTTTAATCACTTAATGATTGTCTTAATGGTTCAAACTTCATGGAGTTATTGAAAGAATTGTATCTCCTAGAACTGTATGTATTAATATGCAAATCTCTATTACAGCGACATTATTATGGTTAGCGAGTTTGGGAAACATAAATTCAGTTGATCCTTTTATGACCAACTTGGACTGTATCATTGGATACATGCTGTCTCCATTATGAAAAAATAACATTCCATTTTAAAAGACTGGTTTTTAAACATAATTACATAATATACAACCAACTTAAGCTCAGTTCTTAGTGGGAAAAATAATTAAGGTTTATTTGCTAGTATGAAGTTTAAAATTTATGAATAAGATAGTAAATCATACTGTCAAATCTAGATGAAGTGAAGTGCATTATGAAATTTTTTAAGAAACTTAATTGTTCCAAATATACTTTTGTAAAGATCGTTTCAAATATCTGTTTTAATAGGCATTGAAAGCAAATTAATTCAGCCATCCAACAAAAAATGGCATGGTGATCTATAAAAATGCAAAGTTTCATCACTTTGTGTCATTAATTAAATAACCATATCTCGGTTATATAAGTTTAAAAACATAATTATTTTACATGATTATATACAGTCTGAATCTGGAATTTCGCAAGAGATGATGACTGGAATTTCGCAAGAGATGATGACAGTAGGTAGCTTGACTCCCAACAGTAGCACAACCACAATTCAGAGTGAAGGTAATCAAAAAGTTTGAAATCTGTTTACAGAATCTTGCATTAATATTATTTCTAAGTTTCTGAATTACAATAAATGAAATTAATCAACAGTCTCTATGATAAATACAATCACTATGATAAATTTTCCTTTTTTTTGCAGGCATTATATCTTCTGCAGTTAAACTTATCTCAGATATTTTTGCACAAAGTTCACAATCACAAACAAACACAGAAATCCCTCAATCTCAACCGTTGATTCAGGAGATATCAAAAGGCAAAGCTGTTGAACAACCAATTATAACGACACAACCATTAACCAATCAATCAAACATGACATTTTGTGACCAAATAAACCAACCACAATACCAAATGTCATCAAACCAGTTTCTTTCCCGTACGACGCCTATGGTTGTTAATACACTAACCGAGTTATTACAAAACAATCAGGGATTGAACGTACAAATGCAGCAAAACCTTAATCAAAATCATTTACAGTTGCAACAGGCGATTGGGAGCTCTAGTAGTTTGAACCCAGGAGCGCGACAATTAGGAACTATTAATAACATAAACTTGAGAGGTAACTCGAAAGCTAGTAACTTGTGACATGTGTTATATTCAAATCAAATTCTACATATTGTGGTATAAATTAAAAAAAAAAATTAAACTTTTTATCACATTAAAAAAAAATCTTGTTCTATTAAATAAACTCCAATTTATATTTTGAAGAATTGAAAAACTATAAGTTTTTATTAAGTTAGCACTCCAATTTGCGACTAACCGAGTTATAAATCAGAACTGAATTAAACTGGTCTGGTTTGGATCCAATTATACTCTCATTATTCTAATTGTATATATTTTGATCTTATTTAGCAGATCCAATTGGGTTTATTCCTCCTGATCAATTTGATTCAACGACTGCTTTTCGTGAATATGCTTTACGAGAGGTATTTATATTATTTTCTGAAAAATCTCATTGTGTTATTTAATGTTATTTACATACTTATTTAATGTTGTTTCCAGATTAAGACAATGAAGGAGAGATACAGCAATGAACTACTGAAAATGCACTACAATTCCATAGAAATGCGCATGCGGGTCCAACTCAATCACACCATATTTCACAACATTTATAAATAAATAATTTCTTATTTAATAAAGTGTGATTCTTCTTTGCAGACAACAAATGCAGATCTTGAATTGACCTGCCAAAAAGTCCAAATTTCTTTGGAACAAATTATGACATTCTTGAATATCTCTAGAGTTGAGTTGCTTCCCAAAGATGACGAAGCCGTTTATGAATTTATGAATCGAATTTCCAACGATGTGAGTCGTCGTGTATTCAAACCCAACAGATCTTTTCAGCTCGTTGAGCCTTCTCGTCTACCACCTATTGGACCACGGGTTCAACCTATGAATTTTCAAAAAAAACCATCACCAAATTCATCTCAACGGGTTTCAAATCCAAAGTCAAACATGTTGAATTTCAACAAAAAATATCCTTCAAGAAGGTTACATCCACAACCGACAAAATCAAGAATGTCAAGTTCACTACATTCCTTCAAATCTCCACAATTAAGTAATTCAAGGACAACACAACAAACAAGTTCAGGATCAAAGACTTTGTTTACAAACACAAGTGCTAATAATCTTCCATCGCGCTTACTTAACCACCAACCACCTTTGGCGAATCAGAATTTCAACTTAGGAAAAATGAAAGCACCAATGCACAATACAAATGAGTTTATCGGATCAAAACCGCGTTATGGGATGTCTCCTTTGTGTTCAGCGTTGGTGAACAACCGTTATTCATCTCAATTTTCTCCTCCTACAACTGTGAACCCAACTAATAATAAACCAACATTTGTTTCATCGTTAAATTTAAATGTCAACAAAGTGTTGTCACCACTGTCGATGACTCTTTCGCCTTTTTTAGTTTCTTCAAGTGCATCCACTCTATCTATACAAAACTCTTCTTGTATCTCTTCATCTTCAACTGTAGATGGTCAAAAGGCGAAAACACCAATGGAACCACCTTCTCCAAAATCAAAGGACTTAGATGATCTAATCTTTCATTTGACTGAAGTGGTATATATATATATCTATACACTTGCTTCCGAAACATGATTATACTATTTAAGAATAGTTTTTACTTTTTTCCTTAAAGTTAATATATTTTGTGGCTGATTGTCAGGTGAAATCAGTATCACCGAATACATTGCGTTCTACTTTAAGTGACATTAACTCAATGGATAACATAACGGATATCTTACTTGGTGAAATGAATGTTATGTTAGAATATGATCATGAGCAACTTGAGGAGAAGATACGTGAATTCAATGTTGCATTAATGGATAGTAATCCGTTTGTTTCTCAAGAATGTGACATAAATTCATCAGAAATATCAACAAACAAGAAGATGAGGATTGAGGTAAATTAATTTATTGCATATTTTAGTTGCAAGTTTTCTCATGTGGATTCCTATCAAACATAATCAACCTAACATTTCACATGTTTATAATCTCGATTACGTTTATGACTGTTTTAGTTCCCAATGTGTTTCTTATTGTAATCTCCTTGAAAATATGTGTTATTAATTATAGACCGAATGGGTGATATTAGAGGAGATCAAAGAGACTAACTGCAAGCTACTTGAGACATCCATTAATGTGATGACAGACATTTCTAATGAAGATATTAACATACTTGGAGCTCAAGAAGGAACTATAATCAAATGCTTGTTCAAGAATTTTTGTTTCCCTGATTTACTTGACCCACAAGTTACATCTCAAAAGGTAAAATGTAGAAACAACCAAAATCCGTTGTTAAATGCAGTTTTTCAAAGCTTAAATTGACAAATCGAAATAAATGTACATAATTTACTATGAAAGATTTTGAAATTGTTTCTCAACAAGGGAAATTTTTCGTTTAAGTGGCAAATTACATGTACATCGTGTTAATTAGACAAGAAAAAGATACATTTGCTTCTTTACTAAAAATTAATCGTTTTTGCTTCTTTATACAGATACCGGAGTTTGTCATACTGATTATTGTTCCGGCTGATTATCCAGCTTCTCCACCTAAATACAACAGATCAAGCCGCACTCTATTGAAGTAAGTTCAAAAACGTTTATTTGTTTGTCAGTTGTTTGTTTTGGAGTCAAGTTCCTTCTAATAATTAAGTAAATATTAAAAAGAGAAGTTACGATTAACTGGATCATGATAATACTTACCAATTTGTTTTGCTATAATCATATTAAATTATGCGAATTTTTTTGCACTAATCTAACAGCGGTGAACCTTGGGGGAAGTTGTATGAGGAAATGCTGACAAAGTTTGATCTTTCACTTTATGGAGGAGTTACTGGAAAGGTGTCGCTTGGAGATATGGCAAGAAACTGGAATGCAAGTGTTCGTGGTGTTTTGACCGAATTCATGGAAAAAAAAGGTTTTAAAAGCTTCAGTTCAAGGTATGGAATATGGGAAAAGTGTTCTTCTGGCTAGCTTCGACTAGTCATCAAATAAAACTTGTGAATAATGTTGTGGATTTCAAACTTGTGTGCTTTCTGTTTGTTGTTGTCATGTTGTGCAACTTATAGTATGTTAAATAGCTCTTTGATATATATATATATATGCAACTCATAGTTGGTGTGTTACTTCTGTTATATAGTTGAATATGTTCATAGTTCTTGAGTAAAGTAAGTTTATGCAGTTGGTTGTTTTTATAGATTTAATTTCTTGACAAATTAAACCACATCAGATGGCCTTATAACTTGGTTTATTATGGGCTATCTAATTGGTCCATTTGGTAGCAATAAAACTGATACACTTGCGACGTAAATATTTTTAGTAGTGAATTGTGCAAGTGATCATTGCAAGTTATAGGGTTTATTTGTTTGGTAACTTAAAATACTTTCTGCCTAGGATTCTAGGTTTAATAAGATGTTCTTATAAGAAATACGAATACGTACAATAGCGAACGAAAAACGCTTGCTAATTAATTGCAAATGCCCTCTAGCTTACGGTAGCTTTAGTTAGTTACTAATGGTTTCATAGTTAATGTACCTAGTGCAACCATCTTTTGCGATTGAATTTATTTTGGCTTGATTTTAGAAGATAAAACTTCCAACTCAAAGTTACCGACTTAGTTTGCGTCCATGGGCATTTTTACGGCTGGATTCGCAACGTTTACTCCTGATATAAGTTTTAGATAGAAATAAGTCTTGCTAAGTCTTTGATTTGTTTTGTTACAAATTTTTCACAACAAAAAATTGCATATATACTCTTTATTTCTTTTGAATTATGATTAAATATTTAAGAGTACCATCAAAATACTCTAATCTTACATTACGATTCAAAGACAAAGTATACAACCTAAACATTTGATTTGTTAACTTTTACTAATAGAACAATAAAGGTAAGATGATCGAGACCAGAGATGAAGGTCCATGCAAGTTATGCAAGTTGAATCTAAACGCTGAACCTTTACATCAGCTCGAGAGAGACATGTAAAAAATTTTGGCCAATTTGCAGATTTAACATTTAAAATTAGCAGAATAATACATATTTTGCGGTTCGTGCTGACTAATTAGGTAAAAATGCCATGTGTGTTATGGGTCCGAGTTATCAAAAAATTCAATAATAACGGAATAAAAATCCAAATTATGCGACAAATACATAGTGATTTCGTAAATATGACAAATCGGCTCATTCGAAGTTGGGATGTTACGACATGTAAATTCGTTAGAAATGGATAAATCTCCAAGCTAGCTTTACATATACTAAAGTGCTATTATCATAAAACACATCACTTACATTGTTATAATCACCATTCACCAACATGAATATTATGTGAATCCACCTTCAAAATAAGTTAATAATAGTACATGACAACTTACCACAATAAACCAAGGGGAAAAACATACCCATATATATACACACACGACACGTACTTGACCTATGCGCGAATTGAGAACTATTTCCTACGTATTTCGCAATAAAAACCGGGTTCATGACTTAAACAATTACTTATATGACTTCTATTTAGTTTAAAAAGTAACACAAAGGAATGGAATGCAACCTAAAGGGTATAGATGGAAAGGATGGCAGATAAGCCCTTCGCTTTTCCGACATATAGATATATCTATAATTTACAATAATCGTAGTTTTCGCTATGTATAATGTACACTTATTTAAAGTTAATATATTAAAATCAATTAGTACCTTTTTTTTGTCCGAAATCAGCGTTTTCTTCAGAATTCACAAGAATATCCTAACCTCTGTTTCAACAAATTCGTGTTTTTTTTCTGCTCAAAAGCCTCTGGTAAAAGCCCCTCATAATACTCCAAGAATGATAACCATTCGTCTTCCTTCATTTCCTCAAACGAAACACTAACATCCGCGTTATGGTTTTTGTTAGGACCCGCGAAACTCGCGCTTCTAAATATCGGGGTTGGACCACGACCTTCTTTAATGCTGCTTTCTTGTGCTAATCGCGTCAAACGTGCGTTTCTTGATTTAATCCTTCCACCTTCGGATGAAGATTTCATCATTTTTGCTGGTTTAACATTTGTTGAATGTGTTGGAAGATTATCATTCTGGTTAAACGCGTCTTCGAACACTTTATCGAATACAAACATTTCATCACTTCCATCACTTGTTATCTCCATATCCATGTTAGCTTTTGCATTCACACAAATATTCTCCAAAATACTCGCGCGTTCTTCACCTCCAATGAAAGCGCGCGTCATCATTTCGCCTATATCAGCAAGAGAAAGCCCCGCGGAGCATGCCCGTTTCAAAAATATGGTACAAAGTACGAAAATACGCACAGAGGACTCTCTAATTAACGGAAGCTCGGTTCTTAAAAGTTCGGCATCTTTAAACGGATCAAGATTTGAGATATAATCAGTTTCCATTTCTGAAAATGGCATCGAAGCTTGAGGCCAATGTAGCCATTCAAAATACGGGTCGTCTAATGATTCGGGTAAACAAAACCCATGGTCAATCGGGACCAATTCAGCTGACCCGGAAACGTAACTTTGATGAAAATTCTTCACAAGCATGTTCCCTGCATGCCGGTCCAGGTTAAGGAGCCGGATGTCAAGTATACCGATACGGTGAACCGAAGAAACCGAGAATCTAGACGGGCCCACATCTCCTGCATCGGTCTCGTGTTCAACGTATCGTTGTACGGATGTGATTTTAAAAGGTGGGTTTGATGTCAATCCCATGTTTTTATTGACATTAAATGTAACATGACTGATTTTAACAAGAGCTGACGGAGGAACACCCGCGAAACCACCATGATCAAGTAAATAAGCAGCGAGTTCACGAAGCCCGGTTTCACCAACCCTGATGGACCGTTTCATACCGGGCTGGCCCAACATCCGGCCCGCAAATCCTTTCGGATTGTTGAGTGCTAATGGTTCTTCATCAGCTGGCTTCACAACCGCAATAGTGTTGTTACCTTTTCTTGATTGCAAATAGTAGGCCCCACCAAGCCCACTCGACACCGGTGTCGGTTTAACCCCTGATGCTAACGCGATGGCAACCTCGGCTACAAGAGAATGAACCTTTGGAGCCTTTCGACCGTTGATGATTTCAACATGCGGGTTAGGTGATTCAAGCTCTTGTTTTACTTTGGTGGCTGAAGATAAACACGGGGTTGAATAACTTTTGTGAAGATTGGTGGTGATTTTGGATGCGCGTGTGATGTTATGTGCGCGATCGTGCATGTTGGGATCAAAATGAGAGTAAGATTGGAGTCTGCATTTTGGGAGTTGGGAAAGTGGCTTAAATCCATGATTATGATCAATGAATACAGCCATTGTTGTGTATATAATTCAAGTAAGAATGACTGTAACACATACTAATGCAGGTTTTAAGAAAATCTTTCAGAGGGTTCGTCTTTCCAGTGGAGATTAGCCGTCACATGCCTACCTAAAATCAAATAGATTTCAAAACACAAATGAAGAATTAGATTCATTATTATGCAATTGATCGAACATCTGGACAATTGTTATGAAATTCAATGGTAGATTGAGAGAGAAATTGATAATAAGGATTGAATGTTCTTACTGGGCATTGGAATTGGCATATACGACTAGATTGCATATGTCAAGATCCACGTCGCTAATCTCCAGCCACCTGTCATACACTTATCAAAATGATTTGAGAATGATTCTCTGGCTCCTCTGCTATCAGATCGTAACAATTAACTGCAAGAGGAGATGAAAACGCAATTCGCATGATAATCTGATGTCGAAATTACAGAACTTGTGATCTACAAATCCCCCATTCAAAAATCCAATTGCAAAAACTGAGTTTGTAAAATTGGTGAACGGAGGATGGTGTTGACCCTGAACACTGGTGAGGCGTTCAGGGAGCCAATGAAACTTTGGAGAACGCAATTGAGAAGAATTGGGTTTGTATTGTTATGTAATGAAGAAGACGATGGATGAACAATAACAAAGAACGAGTCTTCCGTTCATTCTTCTCTCTCGTTCCTTAATCCGGGGAGCACCGTGGGTTCTTTTGCAAAATAATAATAATAATAATAATAATAATAATAATAATAGTAATTTAGCGGAGAAATAATTGTTTATTCGACAGCACAACTAGCTAAAAGCTTAACTAAATCGAGCTTAAACGAGTTTGAGCCTGAACTATAATTTCACATATAGGCTCGATTGAAAAATACTTTATTTATGTATTTAGTATATCTCATAATATTTATTATTTTATTAATGTATATATAAATATATTATTGTGATAAAAAGTTTAAATAGTATTATGTAATATATAGGGTAAATTATATATTGAAAACCTATTTGGTTGAAAAAACTCTCAAAATCAAGTTCTAACAATCTAGTTTTTTACTTTTTAATTATGTAATATATTTTACTTTTAAGAAAGTAAAAGAAAATTAAAATTATTAAAAGAATTGTGACCACTTTGTTAAACATATGTTACAAATGACATTGTCCCAATATCTAATACATATTTTACAAATGTTTATTTATCTATTTATATAAACATAAAATCGAACTTTTTTTTATCTTGCTTATGGTTTTACATATTTTGTTCAATAAGATCGTACGTGAATTGGGAGTGGTAACACATGGCGTTATAGATTTCTTCCAACGTGACGTTTTAGATTCAGATTGGTGTTTTCGCACCAAGGCATGCCGTTTTTGTTTTTGTTTATGGTGTTTTACATAAAGGACGCCAATTTTAACATGGTGTTTTAACTTAAATAGACAGAACATTCTAACATATATAACAATACAAATTCATAGATACAAAGTATAAAAGTTACTCATTAAATTTTATACTTTCTTTACACATACAATTAAGAACCTTAAGCAGTTGAATCATATTACTATCAAGAAGTATGGTTCAAAATTAGCTTACCAAGCCCTTATTACTCCATTCTGGCTCATTTTCAAAGTTGCAATAATTTAATCTTGTATGATCAAATAAATACAACTTTTATTGCAGCATTTGGTTTTAAACAATCCAAAGCCCAGATTTACATATGCTTTTATGGCAACAATGTTCCATGACAGAAAGTCAATAAAGTCAAATCGCTTTCCGGATCATATAAAAAGGGTAAATATAACCTTAAAGAACCGCTATGCTTGTGATTTTTGGATCTTGGTTTGGAAGAAGAATCTTCTCCTGCTCACCACCAATTTGCTGCTTTTGTGGGACCACCGCGACTCCCGATTGTGATTCTTCTTGACCAGGATAAGATCGTGCACTCGCGCTAACAAGTTCTTTAATTGTTGTTGTAAGTTCGGTATCCTTCAATAGCGATTCCATAGTTACATGAACACCTGAAGGAATACACCTTTTGTCGTTAAAAATTATCTTTTTGACGTCGTCATTGTTAATTATGAAGTTGACGAATCCTATCTTTTTTTTTATTTTTATTTACTTATTATTAGAAAAAGACACACACCCATATATTCCATAAAAAGAGTTAAACTTACGGAATCGCCAGTAATGCTTAGGATTTGTAGGATCATTGATCGTTTCCTCCACTGCGGGGCGTGTTGTGTATTGTTCTTTCAATGCTAACAAATCCTGATGAACATATTAAAAAAATTCTATTTATTTCCACAAAATGCTAAAATTATTATTATATTCTAAAGGGGGTGTTTCGATGTGCACTTTATAACTTTATGTGATATCAAGTAATCAGCTGTAATAAAACATGTTAAGAAATATAGTGTTTGGATAAGAGTAAACTGCCGAATTCATCCCTGTGGTTTGGGGACTTTTGCTATTTTATCCAAAAAAGTTATTTTTTGTATCTAAGCCACTGTAGTTTCTTATATATTGCCATTTTCATCCAATACGTTAACTCCATCCAATTTTAATGTTAAAATTAGCAGCAAATGTGACTTTTTGCATATTTATTTATATAAATCATTTTTTTACATAGAATTTCTTGAACAAAAGCGCGTGAATCTTCCTCTTTATAAAAAACCAGAATCTTATTCTCCACTCCATACTAGCTCTTCATAAAATGTTTTTAGTAAAACTAAATTCATTAGAAGCCTACGAGAATTCATTAAAACATTCAGGCCGTATTCGACATGTTTCTTAGTTTAATTTCGGAAAATATATATGTATAATTGTTTTGTTTAACTAATTTCCTTTCAAACTTTTAGTGGTTTTTATCAGATATGTCAATTTGTAGAACTAACAATTATGATTGTTTTTTGTTTTGGTTTAAGTTCTCCGTCGATTATTATTATGATATTATTATTATTATTATTTACTGAATTTGCAAAAGTTCACATTTCCTCTAATTTTAACATTAAAATTGGATGGAGTTAAAGTATTGGATGAAAATGGCAATATATGAGAAACTACAGGGGCTTAGATACAAAAAATAACTTTTTTGGATGAAAATAGCGAAAGTCCCCAAACCACGGGACGAATTTCACAGTTTACTCGTTTGGATAAGTTGTTTGATTTGGCTAATTTTCAATGTTTTATCAAATTAATAGATAAATCGACCACAATGATGCAGATTATGTCATATTTATAATACCTGTAGAGGGAAAATTGCCCACATTGATGGAGATTCAACATGCTGACGCAACACAAAATATACGATTTCTGGAACGCATTCCTGAGGTGGCAAACTGTCAGAACCAATCATGGTTTTGAAAAACGAACGTCTTCTATCTTCATCTTCTTCCCACCATGCGCGTAAGGTTGAACAATCATGACATGATGGAGCACATACCTACAAGTTAACCACCAAATCATGATTAATAATTCATAGATATAATAATAATAATAAACACAAAATGAATGAAAGATGTATGAAGAACATACAGTCATGTAGTCATACTGAGAAGGAATACCAAACTCCAAATCAGCCTCACTTGGCATACGTTGAATCCGTAATCCAATTAATCCTAATTCTTGCATAACCTGCAATTACTCATTTCAAAAATCAAAACACAAGTCATGAGGAATTATGTTCAATAAATGAGATTAAATAAATTATTTAAAATATAATAAAGAAGGCATACGGGATGAACACAAGAAGGAATTAATCCGAGATCTTCACCACACGCTAACATATCTGATGAATTTAAAAGTGCGGGTAAAGTCTTCATGGCATTTTGGCGCCAAAGAGTTTCTTGTCGATGGAAATAATAGTCGTAATACAATCTTCGAAATATGTTTTTACTGTAAAAAAATTTAAAAAAAAATAAAATATTTTTTTATTCTTTATAAGTTGAAAAAAAAAAATTTATATGCAAGTTATTTAATTTATATGTAAAGAACCTGTTTTCATCCAAATCTTTGAAACTTGATGTATCTTCTAGGTTAAAACGAGGATAGAAACTTCTTGCATTTTCGGGGTCTCTAATAAGTACTATATTCTGCAAAGTGCCAATGAACATTTATATAATATTAAGTAATAAATTGAAACAGTAAATGCAGTACTAAGAATAATTATTTAAAAGAATAGTTTTAATTATCTTACCTGCACAAGATCAAAAAGATCTCGCCTTAATTTCGCTTCATCTTCTAACAACAATTTTTGTTCAATAAGTGATTTGAGCTTTGCAGCAATCTTTTTCTCCGTGTTGCAATCATCCTTGAACTGCAATATTAAAGGATGTTAATATTGAGGTGAAAAAATGGGTGGGTCTTCACTTTGGGTAGTGGGTCGGTTGGGTTTGGCCCAAAACATAAATTGTTTAAAAATAAATCAAATCGATTATTATTAACTAGAATGCCGAATACGATATTAGAAAAACATATTATTCTAATTTTAAACAATTAACAATGTGTTTTAAATAACATGATTTAGGAGGTTAAATGTTCTGAAAATACAATATGGGTGAATTACAATCTAGAGATAAAATATAACCCAAATCGACCCATTCATAAGTAAATGGGTCAAAATTTCTACTTCAAGCATCATGTAAGGAAAGTAAAACACTGGTGGAAGAAAATTATACTACCTCATAATGATTTTTCTTAATTTCATTCATGAAATAAGAGGCTATAACTGTCCATAAAGGTCCAAATTTTTCCTGAAAAATAATAATTCAAGTTACTTCAATAAAAGTAATAAATAAATAGGGATGGTTCTTTTGAAAACCAGTGTTTAGTGAAAACCAAGAAAACCACTATCACCACGTATACACATATATGTAAATAGGGTTACATTCCATTAGGAACCAATATTAAATTGAGAACTGTAAGAACCGCATAAAACACTTGTACATGGTACATTAATGATTTATTAGGAGAGAGAAGATAAGTGGGCCCGGCGGTTAATTAACCATCTTATGTTTAAAACATGTGGCTATAAATGGTTCTTTTAGTTCTTAACAAATGTTGGTTCTTAATAGAACATCCCTCTATGTAAATAATACGATATACATACATGTAATATGCAAGTTACATACTTATATATATGTAAAACATGGTTTATAGTGGTTTTCATGGTTTTCATGAATTTTAGTGGTTTTCATTTGATCCCCATCCTAAATAAATAAATAAATAAATAAGCCAAATTCAGAAATAAAGAAACCTGTAAGAACTCTTGCAGAATGTACGGTTTGCTCAATCGATCAAAGTCCCAAATTCCCTCCTTCTCAAGCTCTTCCTATAATTAAAAATATTCCTTATTTATATAAAAATATATATATATATATATATTATTTTAAAAATGACAAAAAGAAAATTGCGTTTTACAAAATTTACCTGACTGAGTGGAATAGATGGTCTGAATTTACCAACTAGACCAGTCATTGCATGTTCCGGAAGCTCCCAAATTCTAAAGAAACCCAATATATGATCTATCCTGTAAGCCGTGAAATAATTCGCCATCTTTCATTCATAAATCAAGTTCAACAAAGATTTAATTAGCAAACAGACAACAAATAGTATATTTATAAATAAGTTAAGACTAAATTACAGAAATGGTCCTTTATGTTTACATGGAATTGCAGAAATGGTCCTTTATGTTTAAAAGTTTTATTTTACGTCCTTTAATCTGATTTTTGTTGCGAATTAGGTCCTTTCTCAGGGTTAACTTTTCTGGTTAAATCATGTCATGTGCAAGGCACATGAGGTTAAATTCGTCATTTTACCATATAAAGGACCTCTAGTGAAATTTTCTGAGACATAAATGACGAATTTACCCTTGCACATGACATGACTTAACCAGAAAAGTTAATCATGTTAGCGAGAAAGGACCTAATTCGAAACAAAAATCAGATTAAAGGACGTAAAATAAAACCTTTTAACATAAAGGACCATTTCTGCAATTTCATGTAAACATAAAGGACCATTTATGTAATTCTGTCATAAATAAATGAAGTTTTAAACCTGTGATAAACGAGCACGCCACCAACCATAATTGTCTTTAGACATTTCCTCCCAATTGTAAGTTGGAAATCCCCAATTTTGACCATTTTTGTCAAAATAATCTGGTGGGGCCCCCGTAGAGGTGTTCATGCGGAATAAAGTTGGATTAACCCACGTATCTACACTATTTCTATCAACGCCTATTGGAAGATCTCCTTTTAATACAACTCCTTTATTTTTTGCATATTCGGCTGCTTCTGACAACTAATGATCACAAAGAAAGTAATAATATTAAATTTGTTTGTATAACGCGTGTTGTATATTGCAGAAAAAAACATATAAGGCATATAATAACTTACTTGTAAGTGCAAATGGTATTGTATATAATAATGGAAGCATATGATGTCATAATGGAAGCTGTCCTTGGAGACAAGTTTTTCAAGCTGAAGAAATTATAATTTATGATGACAAAATAAATGTTAGAATATTAGCAAATCATAAATAAATTTTAATTATTTAGTATTTTTTGACATAATATTAGTAATCTTATAACAACCTTATCTTTTGAAAATTGACTAAATGTGCCCCATTGGCTGTGGTCTGAAGTTTCAAAGAAATCTCGTAAAAAACAAAAAGCTGCATATGGTTTCAACCATTCCTGTATCGTACAAAATTAAAAAATCGAATAAAGAACATAAAGTGGAGAAAAGAATAAAAATATCAGTAAATTTACAACTCATACCTCATTTTTAGACAAGAAATTCTTGAAGGAATCAGAATTTAGTATCGAATCCTTCTCCAAATCGAATATTTTCTTGGCAATTGAAAGCTTTGTATTCATAGTAGCCTCATAATCCACATCCTGCAACGAATTAAAATCTGGTAAAAATTACCTTTACGTCCTTCTAGTAGGTATATATGACAGCTCAAAAAAGAGCATCACTAAATTCAAGATATAAAAAAATATATATAGTTATCAGTAAAAGGAAATATGTGAAGATTTGTACATCAATATTCAAAGTGGCATGACTATCAACACGATAAATATTAAGAAATGTAAGATTGATTATACAATAATTTTAACATAAATATAGTAAAATTAGTCCAGATGCGTTATGACTTATGCGTAATGGATTTAAATAATTATTATCAGGATAAAGATTAACATATGGAAATGAAGGAGCAACTACCTTCCCATCAAGCTCTATCTTTGCCTTATGTATCTCTTGCTGCAAAAATGAACATATAAACATAATGAAAATACCGTTGCTTTAATTAAATAATAATTTTGTCTAATATAATATGATAGATCTGGTATGAATGAGGTAGTGGGACCTACATTGATATCATCTGGTATATTTTCTGAAAGTCGTTGGAGTCTGAGATACAACGGGTGCAATGCAAATACAGAGAGAGAACTGCATAGCAATAAGGTAGTAAATACCATAATTACTATAATTTCTCAAATAAAAATAAATCTGAAATTACTCACATTAGAATCTCTTTCTTTATCTTTAAAATTCACTAAAAATCACTACATTTTCTCTCTCCAATTCAATCAAATTATAACTTTTTATACCTTTATCGCGACTTTTCTCTCTCATATTTAATTAAATAATACTTCTTATACCTTTATCATTACTTTTTTCTCTCTCCAAATTACTTTAATGAGCAGTTTTTCTATATATTTACTGGTTTCATCAGTTTCTCTATATCTCTCTACTCACAACCACTTTCAACCAATTTCTATAATATAAAGAACTCACTCACATAATTTTTAAAGACCCATAATAAAGGGAAATAAAAACTTGTGTGACGTAATTTTTCAAGTATAAACATAATATAAATTTACATACCTGTATGGATATGAATCCCACCACATCTTATGTACAGAAGTATCATTTATAGGTAAAAGCTGGAGTAAATGGAA
Organism: Stevia rebaudiana; assembly: GCA_009936405.2. NCBI lineage: Eukaryota > Viridiplantae > Streptophyta > Magnoliopsida > Asterales > Asteraceae > Stevia > Stevia rebaudiana. The sequence goes on from WOUH02000036.1 coordinate 4,709,769, forward strand.
ACCAGAGTCAACAGCCCAGTCAACAACTAACTTCAAATCAACAAACTCTCCAACTCCTAAATCATCCTCTGATCTAACTGAAAACATTGGAATTGCAACACCAGCACCCCGCCATGGCATTTCCTTAAAAATAAATAAATAAAAAATAATAAATAAATAAATAAGAATAACAAACTTAGCACAACCTATTTTCATTATTTCATACATATTTAAATGATCGAGAAATAATAATCAAACATCTTACTCGCATCATGCCATCTGAAAGAACAATGTAATTTGGTCCACTGGCTGAAATGTCAACCGTTACTTCCCGATTTGTACCATATTCAAGAGAAAAATTTCCATTTTTCCCGTATTTACAATATTTATATTTTAAAGGGAAAGCAGCCTTTGGAACAACACAGTCTCCTTCATAAACAGATTCACCAGCATAATTAAGTTTAAGTCCATCATTAACTTTCCATTTCCCCAATTCTAAAGAGCTGCCAATAACATATATCTGCAAAAAAAAAAACACGCGCCCCATGGAAGTTATGTGTTTATTATATAAACGTTTAAAGTTTTAATAGGAAAAATATTACAATAAGTAATTACCGATGTTCCTTCTGCTATATTTGGACAGCATATTTTGAACTGGACAATAACCGAATCTGTTGTAAGAAGACACATTACATTAACAACACGTAAGAACAATTATTCATAAAAGATCTTTTGTCCTCAAAATTGAAATGAAAAATATTACCATCGCGATCAAGCTTATTCTGAATCGTGCCAAGTGATTTCTCAATAGGTAAACTGATACTCTTGCGAAAGATGACATTTTTAAACGCGCTTTTGAATGGAAGACTGTCACTACCATTCTGCATTCAAGTATGACATCACATTAATGGAGTGTAACAAATTAATAATGTAACATAATATGATTTTAAAAATGGTGATTTACCTGCCAAAGATCATGAAGCTCAACCACCTTCCCATTTGCAACTCCTTCTGGCAACACTAATTTTCTTTTATTTCCAATTTCCCATCTTATTATCTTTTTCTCATCATCCACTACATAATAATTATATTCGCATTGAAACCCAACCGGTACGGTCAAACTCCCGCCCCAAATCAGTTCATCGCCTTCGTGAAACGGGGTCAAAAGAAGACCTTTTTTCACATTTCCAGAACCAAGAACCGGTTCAGACCCACTTACAATCAAACTTTGACCCCATTGAGTATAATAAGGTATTCTGAATCTCACATTCACTGATACTAGAGGCTTGATTTCAGAAAACAATCCCAAATTCACCATTATCCTCTAATCTGAAACAAATCCCATATGAATTACTTATTTTACACAGGAGTTCATTAAATTCATCAAATTCGTTGTACCCACGAATTCGCGCAAATGCGATTTTACCCAAATGAAATATACCGAAATCTTACATAACCCAGATGTAATTCCATGAAATGGACCAATATACAACAAATCTTGCGACACCCATATCAGAAAACGATCAAATTAACAGAAATTACACGAATTTAATGAAATTTGGGATGAAAATTCAATCAGGACGAAATTAAAACTGATAATTAGTCAATGAATGATGTACCTTTGCTTGAAGTGAGAGTAACTTAGTATAGAAGTCGGTGTGTGTGAATATCAGAAAGCTCAAATTTGTGGAAGCAATTAAATAATAACCAGACAATCAAATGGCGGATGGCACATTTGGGTAGAGATTTTTTTGAAGAAATATATAAAAAAAACCAACATACAATGGAATTGACAAGATATTATTGCAAAAGGCTAAATGTCTTGTGGCTAAACACCGCTTTCACGAGATGGTGGGTGTGAAGGTCAAGAAACTTTTAAACGTGACAAAAGCTACACTTTTATGAAGATTTTGGTAGTTTGAGCTCCTTTGGGACGTGTCTTTCTACAATATGAGTTTGTAACTTTGTATATTCTATTTTAAGAGTGATGGTTTTTTTAATATAGCACGGTCACAGTCTCATCATGACGATCAAATCAGTCTTTAACTTAGCGAATCGTTGAAAACGTGACGATTCGGCCCCACAGAAAGTGATGTTATTATCCTAATACAGATTAATAAATTAGGTTGTTTTAATAAATTTATGAATTGATCACACTAATGGTCCCTCTGGTATGGTGTATTGTAGACTTTGATAATCAAGTTTTGTTTGGTTTGGGTGTTTGTGAGCCGTAAATCCTTGAAGTGAATCTCAATTAGATTTCTTTATTTTTTTTTAATGAGTAAAATACACTCCTTGATAACAAAAAAAGATTTAAAAAGTGTGAACTCATAAAAATTAATTAAAACAGCAAAAACTCTGTTAGTAATTATGTTATGCACCCAATTAAAAGATTAAAACCAACTCATTCCCCCAACCTTCTTCACGTGATTCCGACCATCATACACAATGTAAACCCCTGAAATTCATGAGAATATGAGTTTGGGATCATATCATATACATAAGTTTAGATGGCAATTTATTTATATGTTTACATAAGTTTAGATGGCAATTTATTTATATGTTTGGTATTGTATCATTAGTTTTGGTATGTGTTGTTTGACATTTGCATACTTTTGGGCTCAGAGATATTCAAGTCATCGTTGTATGCTATATGGGCCTGTTGGGAAGACATCCTTGAGTGAGTTGAGCCTCAGGCTCTTTTGTGTTACTACAAAATATTAATGAGTTAAGTTCCTTTTTACCGCATGTGGTTTGCTGAAAATAACTCTTTTGCTCCAAAAGTTTCAACATCAGTTTTTTCCTTTCTGAGGTTTACGATCCGTCCCCGTTAGCTCCAAACCGCTAACGCTGTTAAATTTTTGCCGTTAAATGAGGGTTATTTTAGTCTTTTACATATAAGTACTAACTATACTCATATTTCTAAAAAGCTAGATAATAGAGGGACTAAACGTGTAACTTTATAAATAAACACAAAAGTTTATCCTCCATAGCCACCACCATCCACCAGCTCCATTATCAACACCACCTAACCCCATCCACCATGCTCTCTATCTCTCTCTCTCTCTCCACCACCACCACCACCGCCGTCAACATCCTCCACCATCCACCAGTTAACTGACACCGCCGCCATCGCCAGTTCACCCCGATATATGTTCTACCACCACTGTCGTCTTCTACAGATCTGAAGGAAATCCGGTTAGGGTTTTGCAGGAAAACAATGGTGGTGCTGCAATGGTGGCCCTGATTTAGGGTTTTGCACGAAACGATGGTGGTGAGGGTTCGGAAACCCTAATTCCACCCCTCGTATCTGAAACCCCTCTCTTCAACAGCCCCGTTTTTCAGTCGAGATGGGTGGCGATTGTAGGCGGAAAGTGGTGGTTGTGCTCCACATGGTGGAAATTGTGATTAGTGATGGAGGTCGGCTGTTACCTTCAACAGGAATGGTGGCGTACGGTGGTGGCTAAGGGGCTGAAACAAGAGGTGATGTCGCCGGTGATTTGGTGAAGACGGTGGTGGCGGCGAAGGGGCTGAAACAGGCGGCGGTGATGGTGTACCGCGTACGGTGGAGGTAGTGGTGGTGGTGGTTAGTATAACATAACTAGTCCTTGGCGCCTTGGCGGTGATCTGTGTCTTGCAGGGTTTTAGATGAAGATGGAGCATGTATTTTCAAAAACAACCCCTCAAAACTTAAAAGTTTGGACATGCTTAGTAAATAACATAACTAGTCCTTGTATATGAAAAGACTAAAATACCCCTCATTTAACAGAAAAAAATTAACGGCGTTAGAGGTTTGGAGCTAACGGAGACGGATCATAAACCTCAAGGAGGAAAAAACTGATTTTAAAACTTTTGGAGCAAAAGGGTTATTTGGGTCAAAGCACAAGGAGCAAAAGAAACTTAACTCAAATATTAATTTTAATTATTGCCTATTTAATATACGTTACATGGTGTACCATACAGAATTCTTGAAGGTTACCAAGTAAGAGATGAGTGCAAGTGGGCCAAGAAAAAGGGCTTACAAATTGATGGGTAAGCAGGGCCGGATTAAGAGCCCAGAAGTGGAAAAGGCCCACTGAACTTTAGCCCATCTTTGTATTTTTCTTAAAAGCTGGTCCAAAACAAACTTGGCCTCTTTATTTATTTGTATAGGCCCTTTCAGTTTTATCTGTCAGACCCCCCTTTAGTCTCTACCAAGCCCAAAAAAAGTTTTTAGAAATTCTCTGTTACCACTTCTGATTTAATCATTTTCTATTTCAGTATTTTCCATAGAAATCGAATACATGAATCTATTTTAATTTTATCCATATGTTTTACAACTGGTTTTATATTTTCATCATGTTTTTAGTAATATAAATCTCCTAATAATTTTATATATAACGCAAAAGCCGAATGTCATCAAAATTTATATCTTCTTGATCATCAAAATTTGTTACATATTATCGTCACAAAAGGTAGGTGTTTATCACTTATATTAGTTAGTACTCAAAGTCTTGTCAAAATAGGAGTTTGAATTTAATTTATCATTATTTGTAGAACAAAGCTTGAGAGTTTGAATTTTTTTCCTACAATGACTTAAATTCTCAACCCGACCTGTTTTGACTAGAATATCGTAACGTAACCTAATAACCTATCTTTATCCCCCACTGAACAAAAATCCTGGATCCGCCACTGTGGGTGGGAGTTTGAGGGTATGCACTTCACACTTGCCATACCACCCACATCTATAATGATATGCATGTATTACTTCTAATATACATTATAATCTTGTAACAAACAGACTTTGGGTAAATTTGAAAAATGTGTGAAAGACGTATGCTTGAAGTAGCAGTCAATTTACCATTATACACGCTAAAACACAAAGAACGATATATACTCTCAAGTTATATATGTATTTGTTAGGAATTGATAGATAGCCCTGTATTTTATGGCCCTATAAAATAAATAAGCACAACCTGAAAAGTGAAGTTACATATCATATATGTGCTTGTTATCGTGCACCAACCTCTGTAATAGTTAAATCATTGGTTGAACTCGTTGGGTAAGTGCTTGAAGAGAAATCAGCACTAACTAAGTTCCTTTGTTTAAAAAATGCGGGTTGCTTAGGTTTGTGTAAAGCACCCTCACTACCTAACATTCGAACCACATATGACATTTCGGGCCTGTCTTCTGGACTTTCTTGAACACATAGCAACCCGACTTCAATTGATGTTAGAACCTCATATGGATCGTTTGGTTCATCTATGTTTGAATCAAGGAGCTCCATTGACCTGCCTTCATTATACATTTTCCATGCCTGAATTTAATATATAAATAGTTATTGTAGAGTACAATACTATAATTGCATTACCAAAGAGTAGTTTGTGCATGTGATCTTACATGTCCAATAAGGTTATTGTCATGCTTAGGATGTAAGAATCCTCGGTTTCTACTCCCGCTTACAATCTCCAGAACCAAAACGCCGAAGCTAAACACATCTGACTTTGTTGAGAATAGACCATCTAGTGCATACTCCGGAGACATGTAACCACTATAGTCGCCAAAATGTTGTTAAACTAATATAATTAGCTTAAGAAAAGGGATGTGTTGTTCTTACACCACCTAATCTAATCTCACATCAACACAAACGAGACCATTTATAAAAGCATTGAACTTTTCAAAGAGTTGTTCACCGTCCTTAAATGGCATTTTGACTTTTTTTTGAGTTTGAAAAGTTGAATATTTGAATGTCAAAGTTTGTGATAGTTAAGTAGTTGAAAAATCAAAAAGCTGAAAAAGTCCAAACAATCGTTTGAAAAAAGTCAAATGGACGTTTGACTTTAGCGTGGTGTAGGAATAGTATCATAAGAAAAAAAAATAAAGAATAAAATGAAGGATTTTGTATCTTACTATGTGCCAACAACTCTCTCTGTGCTTGCTTGAGTCTCATTTCCTCCAAAACTTCTTGCTATGCCAAAGTCTGATATTTTAGGGTTCATGTCCAAGTCTAGTAGAATATTGCTAGCTTTTAGATCTCTATGAATAATTCTTAGTCGTGAATCTTGATGCAGATAAAGAAGTCCTCGGGCAATTCCTTCAATGATGTGGAATCGTTTTGTCCAATCAAGTTGTGTGCTCAATGTTTTATCTACAAAACATGAGGTTTAGTTCGTTATAGTTTAGTAAACAAGTAACCTCTAATAGTAAATCAATGGAGATTAGATGATGCTACCAAATAAAAAGAAGTCTAGACTTCTGTTTGGCATGTACTCATAGATCAACAATTTCTCGTCTCCTTGTATGCTACATCCAAGGAGCTTAACAAGATTCCGGTGCTGAAGTTTTGAAATGCAAATAACTTCATTCTTGAACTCATGAATGCCTTGTTTGGAAGTTGTGGAGAGACGCTTAACTGCAATTTCTTTCCCTTCTAAGACACCCTGAAGATTACCATTTGTGATGTGAAAAACTACACAAACATCAAAGTGTGACTTCCCATATGTATCTTTCTTTATAAGTTGCATGATTATAATGCAAAGATTGTGAATTACACCAATAAATCATTAAAATACAACTACAATCTTATGGATTGTATGTGATTGGATATTATGCATGTAATTCATTAGCAAAGTGCTTGAAGATAACTTTTTTTATTTTTACCTTATAAACTGGCCCAAATCCACCTTCTCCAAGTTTATTGTCTAATGAAAAATCATCGGTAGATGTTGCTACCGTAGAAAAGCTAAACAATGGTAGCTCCATGCCTTCTTTCTGACTTTCACATACATGCAATGATTGCCCTATGCATAAAAAATGAAACATACTTAAAACGACAAAATCATATTTCTCCAAACTTTTCAACATAAAAAGGACTTCATTTTTCCTTTGTTTTTATTTCAATTAATATTGTTACCTTCTCCCATTGGTTGTGCATGATGCCTATTTCTCAATTTATACCATAACAATGTCAAGCTCAAGCCTATAAGAATAACCCACAAAATCACTACTAATAAGATGAATTTGATATTTGCTCCTCGGTGGTTCTTGGAAATTGGTTGAGCAACTGCATTATGTTTACATAATAACACCATTAGTAACTTAGACATGAATATAATAAATTTGTAAACGACATTTCGATTAGTTTTTTACCCGTTTCACATGTGAATACAACTTCCAAAATACAATTTCAGCAAAATTTAATAAGAAATTAATAATTACCTAATTCAGAAGAAGACATTCTAACAAATATATCTTGACCACCATTGCCCTCTGTGATTACTCTAATATCTAAAAGTTCATTGAACCAAAGTAAGCATCCATTTCCGAAACCTGATATATTTGTATTTGCATAAGCCATACAACTACAATTCTTCAAACAAACTTGTTCACATTCCTTTAAATTCATACTCAAGTTATACCATGACGTGTGTGTATCCGGTAATTTCACATTACCATACTTTATAAACCCATCTAACCCGTTTTCACAATCCAACGCGGTTCGTCTCACACAACCACCGGTCCAATCTGCATCCTCCCAACCCTTGGGGTCATGAGCCACGAATTGTGTCTCGTTTAAACATGAACACGTTTGTGAGTTCACCGTGTTGCAACTTCCATACGCGCCACAAATGTTGTATGTATCACATATCCCTCGCGGTAGTTTAATAATAATCTGCCATCTTTTAGCACTTTCAACCCACACTGAACGTTGCAGCTCCCCAGATGAATCCAAACTAAACCGCGATACAATAGACGCGTTCACAAGATTATATCTAAAAGCTACAACTGTTTCATTAATAACCATATTATATGTAAAGATCGGGTTCTTGCTAAACTCTGAAGCCCCACTAAACCTTAACCCATTCCATGGTCCAGCTCGAAATTTAATTATATTCGAACCTTGTTTAAGTATATCTTGCGGATAACCGCGAGTGTCGATACTATATGTAAACTCACCTGAACTCGGATCTTCGTTATTTTTCCATGATGTAAGACTCCATTCCTTGTCAGTCAAGAAATCTTTCCCGAATTTCATTCCAGGTAAAAGTGTATCAGTTGGATAATCAAAACTTTGCCAGATAATCTTGTGATCTTCATCTGTCATGATTAGATTTCCATTATCATCAAGCTTTGCGGTTGCGTTTCCTGACGATGTTGTGTTGGATGACCATATTAATGTATTGTTGATGTTGTTCATGATGATAAGATTTCCTGGATGAACAATCTTTAACACACCAGATGAAGTTACAGTGATTGGGTTATCTCTATTGGTAATCCAAACAACTGTTTTAACGGGTATTTTCTTGTACCAGATACCGATGTATCTGTCACCAGAAATACCCGGTGTGAAAAAACCCAATTCGAAGGTTTTTTCTGGAGATACTAGTGTGTCTTCTTCTGTCAAGAATTGTGAATTTGAAATGATGTTGATTTCGGCAGAGTAGATTTGTGAAATTTGAAATGAAATAAGTAAAAGAATTGATATAATTACTACTTCCGCCATTGAAGTCGATCTTTTTCTCTCAAGATTTTGATAAATTTTTTGTGAATCTTGTTTGTTGTTCTTAGCTATGTGTTGCATCAAATGGAACTGTTTTCTTCACCTACCGTGGTACATGATACCGGTGTTTTATTGAATGAACCATTATTAGCTGGGGTCGCTTTCACCTGGCCGGTTTTTTATTATATTTTATTTGGTGTATAGTGTTTTGATAAGTTTAAAAAGTGTTATTATGATGTGAGAGAAGAGGAAAATAATGTGACTTTCAATCGAATTGAAGTTTAAGGTTCCATTAGGATTATATACTGTTTTGTTTTGTTTTATTAATGAGCGGTTCACTGTATCCTGGGTCACACGGCAAGAACTACTTGGGGGCTAGATAGTACACGGGTGAGGGTGACTGAATTTGCCATGTCGGCGTTTAGCGGATTAATGTGTGTGAGCAAAAAAATTGTATAATGATTAGTTAGAGTGATATTAGAAAGGTAACGTAGAGTGATATAATCGGGTAATAAAAAATTAACAAAAGAAAAACAAAATGCGACTATTACGACCACACTTACGTCCACGGGCAAAGGGGGTGTTCTAGCCGTGACCATGCACTTACATTCTGTCTTCCATCATTTGTAATATGTATTACAAAGGGCCTTAAATTGGCATGTTGTATTGGTAAGTTTAGTGTATGAGATTAACTTGTTAATCGAGCAAATTAACGTTAGAGATTAAATGTGAGAGTGCGGATCTGATATAATTCCAAATGTTATATTTAATGTTTGACACTCAATTTACAACATCTAACCCTAATAAGTGACTTCAAAAATGACACATGGCAACATTACAACTAAATTCATGTACGCTAGACACAAAACAATCAACTTGCTTCTACCATTGTTGCTACCTCCTTTACGAACAAATTAACTGTTGAAAAACCATTAAAAAAATTGAAATCATACGACTAAGAGTTAGGTTTCCATTACCAACTACTAAATCAGAATAAATAGAGTCTAGTTACTTTGTTAACACCAAAATAAGAGGCTATTGTGGCATGCTTCTCTTGATTATATATATCTAATTATCTGAGTTTTTGTTTTCATAGCCCTACTTCTCTTGATTGTGGGCTTCGAGACAAAAAGACCATTGCTGGTGAAATAGTTCAGCGAACACCATTGATGAAGGTTGAAACGTATAGTAAACTAATCGATATTGATTGAAACCTGTAAATTTGATTATGGGAGTGCAAGAGGTGAAAGTGAAATTTGTGAATTTGATTAAGAGGGAAATCTGACTAATGATAGCGGTGGTGAATCGACAAAGAAAATGGAGATAAAAGTTTTCAGCAGCTGATTGGAGGACGCAGGATCTGGCGAGCGGAGTAGTGGTGTAACTGAACGGAAATTAGGGGCGTCTGGGGAGTGAACATGAAATTCGCAGCAAGTATATACAACTGCAATTAGTAAATAAAAACTGTCACTGTCAAATTGGATGGACGTGATTAAATCTTGTAAATATCCGTCGAATTATTACGGTCAGGGTCGCCTCAAAAGTTGGTTACCTGGGTTAGGAGGAGCGGTTGAGCCACCAGATGTAAGGAATATACAATTATTATATTATTTTTAAAATCATAAAGTTCCGCGAATAGACAAAAAAACAATTGATACATTTTCAGATCCGAATCTAAAAATTTGAAACCGAAATGAGCAAGCGAATGAGACATAAGAACAAGTTAAAATGAATTTGGATATAATTAATTTTTCACATGGAAGTTGCGTCGGTTCGGTTCGGTTCAGTTATCATATATAGTTGCGTCGTGTAATCATATATAGTTGCGTCGGTTCGGTTCGTTTTATGGTGGTTTTGGAAACATGGATAAACAAAACCGATCCGCTAATTTTGGTTATCAAAGAAACAAATAACCGAAGCATCGGTTTTTATTACGGCTCGGTTTTAGCAGTGTGGTTTTTTTCTTATAACGGTTACGGATCGGTTAATTCGATTTTTTGTACACCCCTGAGGTACCTAATATTTGCCAGAGTTGCGGTAACTTTTCTGTGTTATTTCTCTATTCTATCAATTAATAAGGGCTACCAATATATGCTATAAGGTTCAAATGAGTCGAGTCGACTTTGATCTTGACTAAGATCAAGCTCGGCTTGTTACCTTACGAGAGCTTGAGTTCGAGCTTGGCTCATTTCAGTATCTATTTTTAAAGTTCAAGTTCGGCTCGTGGGTACTTTTCCGAGCTTGAGCATGACTTAGTCTTGGATCCTTTATTATTTAGTATTTATTTGATTTTTAACTAACATAAAATTATAATTATTTTTATAACAAACTAGTATAAATTTTTCCTTCTAGATTTTAAAATATTAAAATCATATTGATTTTGAATTAATAGAAAAAATTATTAAAATTTGAATGAATACTTACACGAATAAATATAAAGAATGGATCACACTTAGATATCTTTACATTCATGTTTCTTATATGAATGCGGAATTATGTTTTTATGTAATCTAATTATTTTTTACATTTACAAAAAAAATAGTATTTACCAGACACGCTATAACCGGCATACGACAACCCTCTTCACTGAACGTCACTGGACTAGCTCACGGTTCAAAAGCCAAGCTTTCTAGTTCAAAGAATACCGCCTTAATTGAGCAAATATCTTAGAGGGGAAGAATATTAGGTTTTTTTTTATTTATTTACTTGGGATGTGTATTTGCATGTACAGGAAATCACTAATATTTTTACTAACGTTTTTATTATTAGAAAAAAGATATTACCGTTGGAAACGACTTCGTAATACTTCTTCGACCACTCTCGATGATAGATGTCAATACTCAATGAGTCAATGGATGGGCCTCATGCACCTTTACCTATGGACAACCCATTCTTTTGTCGGTGAAGTCCTTTCATTTGTATGGTCCTTTCATTTGCGGGTGCAATGACCAACCACCATTATACACACTAAAACACGAAGAAAGATAAATACTCTCAAGTTACGTATGTGCTTGTTAGGAATTTTGGATAGTTTGGTGTAATTAATTGATACTAACTTGATTTATCAAATAAGTCATGATAGGTATTAAACAAGTCAGATGCGGGGTGGACACTTGTTTGGATCTATTTTGTCTCGAATGGTCTAGGAGAGATGCGGGGTGCACACTTGTTTGGGTCTATTTTGTCTCGAATGGTCTAGGGGAGGCAGCCACCGAGAGGGGGTACAAAGGACTGTAGCCTCTGGTGGGATCCAAGGGCAGAGCCCCTGTCTAGGGTAAAAAATAAACATACATGAAAACTTGAATGTCAAAAATGAAATTTTTCATAAAAAACTGCCTAGGGCTGTGTTTCTGGTCGTTTTTTATTACGTTCCTAGAAACATCAGATGAACACACTGGTTCAAAATATTCTCTACCAATTCATACTTGTTCGTCAAAATCAAAGATTAAGTTTTATCCAATTGAAGGCCTGGGGTGAATCACAAAATTATTCGATCTACATGTCTTAGACGACTCTCAATTTATCTAGGAGTAATCTATTTTGTTTTCATTTATTACAATTTTACAAAAAGGAATAGACAAATAGCTATAGCATTGTACTTTATGGCACTATAAATAATAAGCACAACCACAAAAGTGAAGTTATAAATTACGTATGCGCTTGTTATCGTGAACCTACCTCTGTAATAGTCAAACCATTGATTGAGCTTATTAGAGAAGTGCTTGAAGAGTAATCAGCACCAAGTAAGTTCCTTTCATTAAGAAAAGCCGGTTGCTTAGGTTTGTGTAAAGCACTCTCACTGCCCAACATTCGAATCACATATGAGATTTCTGGCCTGTCTTCTGGACTTTCTTGAACACATAACAACCCGACTTCAATTGATCTTAAAACCTCATATGGATCGTGTAACATCCGAGGTTTTCCGGTCATATTTTCCGATGAATAATTATCGTCAATAAATAAACAAAACATTTACATAGAATTTATCATATACGGTACATTCCGACATCTTAAATTATTTATAAATATCATGTAATAATCAACAAAATCTAATTAATAATTGATTTAATTTAATACATAAATCAATGATTAATGCAAAATTAAATATTTGGAAACTTTTATTCTATAAAGTTCGTAAAATAAATAAACTTTTCTATAAAATGAAAGTTAAAAAAAAAAACTCATTTATAAGCTTTGTGGCTAAAATAGTATGAAACAAACTTAAACACCATCTAAATCTAGACAAGGTGTCCAACATCTAAGATATTGAACTTGAGGGGCCATTTATGCCAACAAATAAAACTAATTAATCTGCTCTTCTTTCCCCCCTCCTAATCCCGTACTTCCGATCGGAAGTTCTCGCCGGAATCCGGCCACGTCGCCGGCAACCTTTCTGAACCAATATTATGACACCATTAACTCGGAAATTAACCCCTCATGAGCTAAACCAACCGACTAGAACATCTGTAACATCCGTTTTGCCATAAACCAACTTTAATACTCGCAATCACTAGATATAAGTCCGAATTTAAATCCCATTTACAACTCGCAATTAATTCGTCGTTTTGAGTGTTACTATGATCGATTAAACAACAAAATCATTCAAAATGATTGTCCGAAACTATTCCAAATCACAAAACTCTCTCTGTACTTCTGGAATCCAAGATCGAACCCGAAGAACATGAAGAACACGATGAACACGGTACGACCTCAAACTCGCGTATTAACCTAGAACTGGGTATAAATCGGTGCAACACTCGATTGGGTTTTGGTTTTCGCACGCATACGCATCAAAATATATCACAAACGAATGCAAACGATCTCTGATTAAGAACCACGATCGGAGCGACGGCCGGAAATCGCCGGAGGTCCGAAATCCACTTCTAAGTCCACCCTAATCCAAGGTAATCATACCATTCAATTCGAATTTGAATACTGATTGAAAGCCCCTTATCGGTTCTATTGATTAACGTAGAGTTTGGATGAATTGGGAACGAATTTGAGTTAGGGTTTATACGCAATCTGGGTTCATCTGAACATAGGGTTAAAATGGTTTAAAACCAGAACATTTTCAAAACCACAACTCCAGCCGAGTGGTAAGCTATCATCCCTAACACTGAAGGGTCATGGGTTCGAGCCTAGCTCTACCCATTTGTACCCCATTTTTGTCCCTCTAATTAATTGGTATTCTTTTATGAATAAAATCACATAAACTTTATAAAATCATAATTTATTAATTTTATGTTTAAAAATGATAAATCTTGTATCAGAATTCATATAATTTAAAATCTAATTTCATAAAATTATAAAAGATAGATTTCGATAAATTTGATAAAAGATTATACTTTTGGTTTATAATAAGTTAAAAACAAAATATAAATCAAATAATGTGCACGACTATTTTCAGAAAGTTATGTATTTAAAATTCTGAAATTATATATAGATATTGTGAATTTTGGGTTTCCGTTTGATAATCGAGATTATACAAACGAAACATTCAACGATTTAAAAAGTACACTTTGAACAAATATATAATGCAAATTATATATAAATTTATAAAGACAACTTTTATTTTATATCACGTTGTTAGAAATTCACTCGGACCGTTTTAAGTAAAATACATACCAACATAGATATACTTTTGATACTCAAAATAAAACATGGTAACCTTATCAGAATTTATGGATATAAATTATATAATTAATCAAATTTGTAGAACTCTTGAATTGAATCATTAATAATCTATTTTGAAGACTCTAGGATTAGATCCATTACGCGAACTCTAGAAATACTAAGTTATGCTCCTTATACTTATTCGTATTCTATATTCTAATTTAGGGTGACGTTTGATCTTAGAAGTATTACATCCATTAGGTTGTATTATTTGGATCGCCATACGTAACCTGTGAGTATTTCTAATCATTTTTCCCGCTTACTTTTGATTTCGGGCTGTTACATATGTTTATATTTACTCGCTTTCTTTAAATCAATCAATATTCAATCATACATGCGAATTTATGTTTATTTGATTTGTGTTAAACTATGTGCTCAATCAT
>WOUH02000036.1:4724382-4739863 GCA_009936405.2 Stevia rebaudiana
CCTAGATAAAATAAATCAGTTTATCAATTGTATTAGTTTTATTTGAACAATGTGTTTCAATGTGAATCAATAAAAGAAATCTTTGCATGTTAAATATTGTAACACTTAGTGGCACGTGTGATGAACAATCGAATCACGCTCCGACGATTCCGCCGTCGGTTGGGGTGTGACAGATCGTTTGGTTCATCTAAGATTGAATCAATGAGCTCCATTGACCTGTCTTCATTGTACATTCTCCATGCCTGAATATAAAAGTTTAAATCGTTATTTGGTTGTAGAGTACACTACTACAATTACATTACAAAATAGTAGTTTATGGCATGTGATCTTACATGTCCAATAAGGTTATCGTTATGGTTAGGATGGAAAAATCCTCGGTTTCTTCTCCCGCTTACAATCTCAAGAACCAAAACACCAAAGCTAAAGACATCTGATTTTGTCGAGAATAGACCATCCAGTGCATACTCTGGAGACATGTAACCACTGCAGTCACCCAAATGTTTTTATACTTAATATAACAAACCTAAGAACATGGTCATGCTATTTCCACACAGCCCCTAATCTAATCTCACACTAACACAAACGACCATTTATAAATGCATTGAACAACGATTCAACTATTTCAAAAAGTGGTTTGACTTTCTCAAATGGTCATTTGACTTTTTCAGAGTTTGAAAAAGTTGAATATTTGAAAGTTAAAGTTTGAAAAAGCTAGATGGTAATTGGAAATTTAATTTGCTAAAAAGGCCAGATGGGCGTGTGACTTTGCGGGGTGGTCTTCCCTAAGAAAACTATAAATTATATAATGTTGGATTTTGTATCTTACTATGTGCCAATAACTCTCTCTGTGCTTGCTTGAGTCTCATTTCCCCCAAAGCTTCTTGCTATGCCAAAGTCTGATATCTTAGGGTTCATGTCTAGGTCTAGTAGAATATTGATGGCTTTAAGATCACTATGAATGATTCTTAGTCGTGAATCTTGATGTAAATAAAGAAGTCCTCGAGCAATTCCTTCAATTATATGGAATCGCTTTGTCCAATCAAGTTGAGTGCCTAGTGTTTTATCTACAAAACATGAGGTTTAGTCTTTATAGTTTCAGTAAACAAGTAATATCTCATAGTAAATCAATGGAGATTAGAATATTAGATGAAGCTACCGAATAAATACAAGTCGAGGCTTCTATTTGGCATATAATCATAGATCAACAATTTCTCGTCTCCGTGTATGCTACATCCAAGGAGCTTAACAAGATTTCGGTGCTGAAGTTTCGAAATGCAAATTACTTCATTCTTGAACTCGTTAAGTCCTTGTGTGGAATTCGTGGAGAGACGCTTAACTGCAATTTCTTTTCCTTCTAGCACACCCTGAAGAGTGAAGATTACCATTAATGAATAACTATACAAACTTCGAAGTGTGAACCATTTGTATATTTTTGTAGAAGTGAAATGATTATAGTTATTATAATCCAAGATCCTTCTTTTTGTTATGTTTAATGAATTATAGCTCGTGATATTTGAATAATTGAAATACAATTCTAATCTCATGGCTTGTATACTATGGACCTTTGTTTAGAGTAAACTATTCTTTTCGTCCTTGTGGTTTGCTCAAAATCCCGGGAGTCTCTTTAGCCTCTCTATTCCAACGGGGTTACGGGTAAGGTTTGTCTTCATCTTACCCCCTTCAGACCCTACCTTTAGGTGAGATATACTTAGTACGATGATGATGTTGTTTTTGCAAAAGACTATAACGCCCTCTTTAATAAAAATAATAAAACCCAAAACCATTATATAAATATTCTCTCAACTAACCCAGAGTTCACACCCCAAACCCGTTTCCCATCATTGACGACATCGCTCCGCTGCCACCATTATCTCCGCCTGCCTTGCAACTTGCAAGCACCACCACCACAATCATCGTCATCTTTCACTGCCACTGCAAAACCATAACCACCCACCATCACTGTCGCTCACCACCATCGTTCACCCCTACCTACTAGTCGATTTCGAAACGAAACTCTATTGAGGTTTCAGAAACTGGTTCATCTTTTCAATCTGGGTGTTTCGTAAACAAAACCTAATCTGTTCGTGGGAAAATCAAGATCGATAAGGTTGAAGATAGTCTGATTTTGATTCTTTTAAAACATAGACGTGGGGTTAAATTAGGGTTTCTTCGCAACCTCTGCTCTAGGTTGAAAAATCAGTGGTGATTGTTGGTGGATGGGATGGTGGTGTCAGGATGACAGTTTGGTGGTTGTGTTGGTGAAAGATCGTTTTTTGTTTCTTGAGGATGGTGGCCATTGATTTCAGCTCCGACAGTTAAGGTTTTTTTTTTGTCAGGTGATTAGGGCTTGTGGTGGCTTTGTTGGCAATTAGGATTTGGTGATGGGAGTGGTGTGGTGGTTATGGTAGTGGGTGGTGGTGGTTTAGTAATGCCAGTGGACTGGTTGCGGTTTCGGTATTGATAGCAGTAGGCGGTGACGGAGGTTTGGTGACAGACATCTTGGCCGAAAGTGGATGTGTTGGTGGTTGAGCGAGAGAGAAAGAGTAGAGAGAGAATGTGGGTGTTTAGAGAGGGAGGGTGATGTGAGGGTCCGGTATATATGTATGTGTATAAATTAAGTGTACATATATTATTATTGTTTTTATTAATTAGAAGGGGTATATTTGTCTTTTTATAACAACTTAACAGAAAAAGTTAACTCGTGTAGTGATGTTAGTGGTCTGAAATATAATCAGAACAAAAATGCAAATCAATGGATCCAAAGCATGATTTTTACACTATTTTACTAAAACCGAGATTTTAGGAAAACCACAAAGATAAAATTTGTAACCGAGATTTTAGGAAAACCACAAAGATAAAATTTGTAATTTACTCCTTAGTTTAATACATTACCTTATAAACCGGGCCGAATCCACCCTCTCCAAGTTTATTGTCAGGTGAAAAATTAGCAGTGGATTTTGCTAATGTAGAGAAGCTAAACAATGATAGATCCATGCTCTCTTTCCGACTTTCGCATGCATGCAATGATGCCCCTATGCATTAGAAATGAGGCATACTTTAAACTGACAAACTAATATAATATTACTCTAAACTGTTCAACGAAAAAAGGACTTCATTTATTTTTTAATTTTACATCAATTCTGCTTACCTTCTCCCGTAAGCTGTGCATGATGCCTATTTCTCAATTTATACCACAACAATGTAGAGCTCAAGCCTATAAGAATAACTCCCGAAAAGACTACTGATAAGATGAATTTGATGTTTGTTCCTCGGTGGTTCTTGGAAATTGGTTGAGCAACTGCATGATGTTAACATGGTGACAACATTCTAACTTAGAGATGCATACGTACGTGAACATAGTAAGTTTGTAAAAGATGTGAATTTCCTAAAAAATGACCCATTTAGATTAGTTTGTGTTAAACTATATACATTGTTGGCCCAGAATTGTTATATCACTAAAAAAAACAAATTGAATTTTAATAATCCCAACTTTAACATATTAGCATATAATAATCACAACTCTGTAAATTGTTACCACTAGTCCTAAATTTTATTACATTTACTTGTGACAGTTCTCAACTAAATAAACATAACACCGTTATCATTTGCTGCCGTGTAATGCTAACTTTGCAAGATTTGCATACGTGGCATGCTGACATTACAAGAATTTGCTGACGTGACATTATGCACGTCAACAAAATGTTAACGGTGTTAAGTTCCATTACATGCCGACTGTTACAAGTAAATAATATAAAAGTGTGGACCGGTGGTAATAATTTCTAAGTTGGGATTTTTATAAGCCAATAGGTCAAATGGGATTGTTAAAATCCGATTTTCCCTCAAAAACTAACACCAATATTTTATAGAATTATTGTATTATAATAACCTGAACTTTCACTTATTAGTTTGTAATACTCCCCACTAAACAAATGTTTATTAGCACTCTCAATTTTCAACTTATTTTCCTCCCGCACTCCCAACCAAATAATAAGTTAATGCAAAATTAAAAGATGAGATTATATCAATTAGTTCGAGAGTGCCAACGAAAAATAAGTTGAAAGTATTAATAAACATTTTTTTAGTTTAGAGTATTCTCGGACAATAAGTGAAAGTTGGAGTTATTACAATCCAATAACTCTATTTTATATGGAATCTCCCATGACTCCTTTCATATCATTGAGTACAAAAATCACACGTCAAAACATCAATGATTTATTTAAATGGCTTTTTTTTGCATGAGTTGATGGTTTAGGTAAGATTTGAATTCTTTTTCTTTTCTAGGAGCTCTACAAATAACATTTATGGAGCATGCATACATGTCAATTCCAGGTACAAGGTCATGTGAGGTGTCAGCAGCATATACTGAAGCTTCGTAAATAGCATTTACGAAGCATGCATGTGAGGTGTTCTTTCCTACGTACCTTGAGAGAGAAAACAGAAGTACCATGCTCCGTAAATACTAATTACAGGGCTTCAGTTTAGGCTGACACCTCACATGATCTTGTACCCGGAAATGACATGTATGTATGCTCTGTAAAAGCCATTTACTGAGCCCTTAGAAAACAAAAGGAATTCAAATGTTACCTAAAAACCATAAACTTAGTTTAAAAAAACCCATTTAAATTTTTTTCCAAACAATGGTACTAGCTACTCCCTATTAATAGTAAGACTAACACTAACTTGCTAACGAAGACTATTGTCTCAAACTAGGAAACCAAAAAAAAATAGAGAAAATCACTCAAATGGTCAGTTGACAAAAAATTCACTAAAATGACAATCAGGCTTTAAGGGTGACTGATGGCTGAAGTCCGGCAAAATCTTTACCAAGAGAACCAGTAGCTTGATGACTGTAATCGAGCAGAATGTTTTGCCTGATGGTTGGAATCCGCAGAATGCTTGTCTTCAAGGGTGACTGGTGACTGAAATCCGGCAAAATCTTTACCAAGGGAACCAGTAGCTTGATGACTATAATCCAACAGCATGCTGGTTGGAATCCGCAAAATGTTTGTCTGGTGGCGAGATTCCAACACCTTTACACCCTTGAAGCCTCATGGTCATTTTGATAAAAATTTTGTTAAGCTTGTCATTTTAGTGATTATCTTAAAAATTAATGAAAGCAACCAAAGCCCGTACCTAAGATATTATGAACCACTAAAATAAACTTTTAGTATTTTTTTTCAAATCTCCTCTACCCATCAACTTAAAACTCGGACAGAAGTACTTGCCCCGAGTCTTGACCCATATGACACGTTTCACATGTGGATACAAATCAACATTAAACTTTTAACATATAATTTCAGCAAAACTTAATAAGAAATAATTACCTAATTCAGAGGAAGACATTCTTACAAATAAATCTTGACCACCATTACCCTCTCTGATTACTTTAATGTCTAAAAGCTCATTGAACCAAAGCAAGCATCCACTTCCGTTCCTTGATATATTTGTATTTGCATAAGCCATACAACTACAATTCTTCAAACAAACTTGTTCACATTCCTGTAAATTCATACTCAAGTTATACCATGACGTGTGTGTATCCGGAAATTTCACATTACCATACTTTATAAACCCATCTAACCCGTTTTTACAATCCAACGCGATTCGCCTCACACAACCACCATTCCAATCTGCATCCTCCCAACCCTTCGGGTCACGAGCCACAAATCGTGTCTCGTCTAAACACGAACATGTTTGTGAAATCTGGGTGCTGCAGCTTCCATACGCACCACAAATGTTGTATGTATCACATATCCCACGCGGTACTTTAAAAATACTCTGCCATCTTTTAGCACTTTCAACCCAAAACGAACGTTGTAGCTCCCCAGATGGATCCAAACCAACCCGCGATATAATAGAACGGTTTTCAAGATTAAAACTAAAAGCTACCATTGTTTCATTAATAACCATATTATTTGTAAAGATCGGGTTATTCTGGCTAAACTCTGACGCCCCACTGAACCTTAACCCATTCCATGGTCCAGCCCGAAAGGTAATCACATTTGAACCTTGTTTAAGTACGTTTTGAGGATAACCGTGTGTGTCAATGCTATATGTAAACTCACCCGAACCAGGATCGTCATTATTTTTCCATGATGTCAGACTCCATTCCTTGCCTGTCAAGAAATCTTTCCCAAGTTTCATTCCAGGTAAAAGTGTATCAGTTGGATAATCAAAACTTTGCCAGATAATCTTCTTCTGATCATCATCTGTCATGATTAGATTTCCATTATCATCAAGCTTTGCGGTTGCGTTTCCTGATGATGTTGTGTTGGATGACCATATTAATGTTTTGTTGATGTTGTTCATGATGATAAGATTTCCTGGATGAACAATCTTTAACACACCAGATGAAGTTACAGTGATTGGTTGATCTCTATTGGCAACCCAAACAACTGTTTTAACGGGTATTTTCTTGTACCAGATAACAACGTATCTGTTACCAGAAATACCCGGTGTGAAAAAACCCAATTCAAAGGTTTTTTCTGGAGATACTAGTGTGTCTTCTTCTGTCAAGAACTTTGAATTTGAAATGATGGTGATTTCGGCAGTGTGGGTTTGTGGAATTTGAACTGAAATAAGTAAAAGAATTAATACGACTATTTCCTCCATTAAAATCTTATTCTCTCAAGCTTCGTATAATATAATTTTCTGGTATTTTTCTCTCAATCTATGTGTTGCATCGAATGGAAGTGTTTTTTTCACCTACTATGGTACATAACACCGTGTGCAGCTTTATATATAGAATGAGCCATTATTAGCTGGGGTCGCATTAATATTGTTTTTATTATAGTTTCTTTGGTGTATAGTATTTTGGTAAGTTAAAAAGGTCTGATTATGACAGGACAGAAGAGGAAAATAATATTGCGTCTTCCCATGGAATTAAAGTTTAAGGTTCCATTAGAATTATATTGTTTTAGTTTTATTAATGAATTAATTTCCCCGTATCCTAGGGCACACGGCAAAGAACTACATGGGGCTAAAAGCTACCTTTTTGATATGGGTGTGTAGTAAGTGGGTGAGGGTGACTTTGTCACAGACGCGAATGTCATTACCTGTTACAAGGAGTCCCTTGACCTCCTACGGTTGATGATTACACCCCTAATAGGCGTCAAGTAGGTTAATCAATGAGTGTGAGAAAAAATGTGTATAATGGTCCGTGACGGTGACTTTGCCATGACATGGCTGTTCAACGTCATGGAGACATGACATGTTGTAATTGGACCAGTGGAGTGGTGGTGGCTTATAGCCTGAAGCAACGTATTTCTCACTCTATGTCTAATTAACTCTATGTCTAATTAGGACACGTATGTCGCATCAACCTCTTTTCTTATTGACCAAAGTAGTCAATGATTACTTTAATATATAGTTATGGTTCTACATCGAAAGTCCGGCTACCCGGGATTACTCTGCTGAATATATCATTCTTCTGTCTTGCAAGCACATATATTGTAGTGGCTTGGTCACTCTGCTGAACTAGATGGGAGGAAACCCAACGAAATCGGTAAACCCTTGTATCAGATTTGAACCTGAAACCTATCCGGTTTCAAGCTCTAATCCTCATCTTCTGAAACCATTGATTTAAATGCTCGTTGGTAATTTCATGACTTTCATACTTATCATATATCGTCTCTAAACTTGTAAAATTACATGTTTCTTCAAAAACAAAAATTTTTATGCATAATGTAGAATTTTTTAAGCAAGATAAGACAAAAGATGTAATTTTGCAATTTTAGAGAGGTATATATGTGATTGATTTTTTTTCCATTTGTTAATAAATTACTATAACCATATTCCAAAAGTAATAGTAAATCTATTGTCGACTAGTCTAGTAACCAAATAACTCTTGGGACATTTGACACAACTCTAGGTAATCCTCGATTCTATTTTCCAGTTACTTACTTGATTCCACAATTAAGGTACACGCGGTGCCAAAAAAAAAGCGGATCCATACTCTCGCTTATAACTCATTCCATTGTTTTCTTTGCATAAAAATTGTGAAACCTTCCTCTTCTTCGAGATCGAACAAGCAGACCCCCACCATCGGTTGGGGGTGTGACAATATGTAATATATTATGTGATTTTTGGTTTATGTGTTCAATCGATTATGGGGTTTTGTGATATAGGTAATCGACTCAATTGATTTAAGTTTTTTTGTAGTTTTGCTACCTGAAGTTCTTATTTAATAGCTTTTTAGAAATTTCCCATGAAACGATTTGTGCACATGGATCGAATAAGAAAAAATGGATTAACTTGATGAAGTAAGGGTTTCTAAAGATTTTGATTCTAAATTTTAGGTATCAGTTTGATCTTCATTGTAACATCAAAACTGTAAAAACTTTTTTCCTTCCCTTAAAAATGTCAATCATATGATCATTAATCTAGTCAACAACTCATTTCTAGTATATAATATTGCTCTAGAGATTATATTATCTGAATAATACACTTTGTTTTGAATTGACGGAAAGATTACATTGATTAGTTCTAATAAAAAGTTTTCTTTATTAGTGCATGAGATTACGATGCCATAGTTTATATTTATGTCATTTAAATCTACAAATAGTTATGTTATTTTTTTTTAATGAATTGTAATAATCACTTTAGTTTATAAATTCTAATGCGTGGAAAATTATAGGTGGACTTTTTTGCAAACAAAAAGTAGCGTGCATGAATTTATCATACCGTTTCTTTAAACCTACGGTAGAATAGAAATTGATATAATTAAGCAAAGTTAGTTTAAATAAAGATGTCTTAATGTTTAACTACAAAAGTGAAACTGCTTTATCTAACTAACTGAATTGTCAAACATGTAACAATGTTTAATATAAAGATATAAAAGTAATTGTTATTGAATTGTCATCTTCACATCTTGAAGAGACGATTAATGTTCATGCGAAAGAGCATTCTTCACTGAAGTGCAAAGATAATTTTACGGCAGTTATAAAAGGAATTGAATATCCACGAAACGAAAAAGAGATGCACATGTAAAAATAGAGGGAACATTTTATGTGGCGGGAATGGTTAGTCGGTTATTTATCCATGGAAGATTTAAGGTAGTGGGGAATTACTGAGATTTTTAAAGTAGTGTGAAGTTACTATGAGTTTGAAATAAATTATTGTACTAAATAAAACTATCTCCAATTCTTTAGGTAACCGTCGGGCATATCTTCACCAAAATTGCGCATATCATTTGCTACAATCATCACCCGATTGAAGTAGTCACAAACGTTTCATTTCAAGTATACCGAATTCCCTTCAAACGCTGCAACTGAGCTCTTTTAACTCGTGTAATATTTTTGCTTCATCGCTTCCCATATCTGCTTGGCCCTTTCTTTCTGCGTCAATGCGTCATGGTTAGTATTGTAACACCCTTGCCCTCGTAATCACCAATATTGTTCGCGTTGCCTATGCAGGGAGCTCACGATTTGTTTTTGGTTGCCCGGTGAAAACTTCACAGTAGGTCACCCATCCTGGTATTACTCCCACCTAAGCATGCTTAACTGTGGAGTTTTTTTGGCTCCACAACCAACTAAGCCCAAAACGCGTTGGTAATTTAAGAGGCAAGGCGTCCACGGCCGATGTGGGAGGTTGCCATAGGTGTTGCAATCACTCTCTCCCATCATATCAATGATGTGGGAGGTTGCAAATGATGGGTTTCTCTCATGTCAACAGCTGCATAGGATTGTAACCACATGTTGGACTCAACTTGGGCTAATAAAGCCATTTATTTAATGACCCAAAAGCTACTTAACGACCCAACAGGGGATGCGTGGTATTTGTAAACCGATTACCGACGCAATGCTTCGCCGGCACAATTCGGGTGGGTGAAAAAACCCATAACGGTCACATTTGTAAATCCCAATCAACAGAAAATCTATACAAAATGGTTAATATCAGTTTATATAATCATGATTTCAATAGTAAATGTGTTTAATCGATCATGTGAGGCCATCATAAAACCCAGTTGTTATGAGATCTATTGCTTCCCATGATGTAATATTATGAAGCTATTTCAGTTGTTGCTAACATCAAATTCTTCTTTGTTCTTCTTTTGCAGGAATATTTGATTTCAATGATTTTATATCTCCTACGGCTGAAGACCAAGGGGCATGCAACACAATAGTTGAAAATGTAATTAGGTGTATCTGATCTAACTGCATTGATGTTAGTAATACAACTTCAGCATGATTATCCTAAACATAAAAATGCCTCTGTGTGTTTCTTATATATGTCATGCATTCATTGATTACACGAAGAATCACTGCTTAGTGCTTCCCATGATTGACACTTTTGAATCTAAAAAACATATAATTGCAACGTTTGCTTTAAAGTATTAGCATGTGAATGTTATTTTGGTTTATAAAAGTATTAGTATATTTTCGAGTACACGCAACAACGAGCGTGGTTAATAATCCTAGTTATTACAAAAATAATATCATATGTCAAAGACAGTTGAACTAACTTCATGGTTGATGGTAACGTTTCTGATTATAGGGAAATCTGTTTAACCAAAAAATAAAGTTAGAATGGGTAGATTTGACAATACCAATACCACCCAAACCAATTTTTTTTAATTTTAATTTTTCTGTGAATCCATATATAAAGCATGCTCATCGGCCTTAAATAGATTAGCCAAAAAAAAAAGATAGAACGTGATACATTTTGTTTTCTCTTCTAAATTTTGGTGAAGAGAATCATATGATAGACAAAACAAGGGTGACCAATGTAATCAATAGCCTGTCACCTCCGTGACTTTGACCTGAAAACATTAACTTGTAATTCATATATTTACAATCACAAAACAACAATTATATATCCACTTAGGACTCTGAGGGCACACTCGTCTTTTTGCATTGCTTAGCCCGCTTCCACGACCTACAACTTCATTGTTTCGGTTGAAAGGAATTATGCAAACATGTTTTTTAATATTATGATGAATAAAACCGTTGGAATTGACCTCAAACTCACACCTGCACAAGCTGCTGCTGCTGCTGCTGCTAAACATAAACAAGCAAGTAAAAAATTAGACACAATATCATTGTCAATTTAATATATTATTCACCTTTTACCAGTATGCAATATCAATATGTATGTTGCATTAACTGGTTAAAAAAGAAGTATGTTGCGTATAGAGTTGAATCATTTCAGAACTCACAAAGTCACAAATATTTTCAAAACTGCGAAAACTCCTATCAGTAGTTTATATATAGTTACTTTTGGTTATTTCCATAAAGACCATCAAAGTAACTTTTAAATTTTAATAAATTTTTTTTTTACTTACACGTGTGTAGGTAATATAAGATTATAAGCTGCACATGTGGTAGATAATATAAATAAACAAAATTTGTTGATTATTTCTTTTTTTAATTCTATACAAGAAGAATCAATATTCAATATTGTATTTACATTAGAAAAAACGTGTGGTTGATAGAAGTTCTCGCAGTTCTGATGTATTTAAAGGTTATGAAATGATCCTAACTTGTTGCATTTATTGGTTAAAGATTGCAATTTTCTAACAGTTAGAGTTTGTTAACTTACATGAAGGTTGCAAAAATGAACCTGACGGCGTTGTGTCAGGTGGGTCCGCATCAAAATCACCTTTTGATGGTGGATGAGTATGTGCAAATACTACATTTGGCAACGGGCTTGATGCAGGTATCGTTTCAGGTACCGGTGGTGGTGGTGGTGGTGGTGGTGGCATAGGTGGCGGTGATGGCGGTGGTGGTGGAGGCCTTAATGATGGTGGTGGCGGTGACAATGGTGGTGGAAAATTTCTCCGTGGTGGTGGTGGTGGCAGGGGAGGGGTATGTGGTGGAAGAACTGGCGGAAAAACCGGAGGATACAGAGGAGGATGATGATTATAACTCCTCTTCTTGCGGTAGCCAGAGTGACAGTCTGGCGGCATTGCATGGTGAGTCTTACGAGGCGCAGGGGCGGGGACGGGTGTAGGTGCAATGGGGTGTTTTGACGGTGACGGTGGTTTTGCAGGCGGTAGTTGCTTATTATGATGGTGGTGGTGATGGTGGTTGTGGTGAGGAGGAGGATGAGGATGAGGTAGTGGAGCCGGAGAAGGTGTCGGGGTGGTGCCGCCACTATTAGAGCCGTTGAAATAAGATGAAAGACTAATTTGTTTGACCCGCCCGAATTGAGTGTTATTTAGTCCAAGATTTTTTGTTGGTGAACCCTTGATGGTTTGAGCCAATTGTTTGGATCGCGCCATTGATGGAGTCCCAATGGCTCGAACAACCGATGATTGCACGGTTGTTTGTGGAGCCATTGTTGAACCTTTTGCATTCGTCAAGCTAACGTGTAGATTCTGCAAAGTAGATGACAATTTATAAAAATCAAATTCTATTTATTTGTATTTCTTTTTGAATTATGTTTACTTTTAGTTTCTTTATTGGCTTGATTCATACGCCCTTTGGCCAAAACAAGTAAATTCCATTCTAGAATCTAGACGAAAATTACATTTCCTTTTTTTAAGGATTAACATAATTACAAACTTACAATTACCAATTCAAAAGCAAACTATAGGTTTTCTATATGCATGCTATAAACCTATATAGGGCTTGTTCAATTCAGAACCAATAATATGTTGAGAACTGAGTAAACCACATAACAATGTGTACATGGTGCTTCAATGAAAAGGGTAAAATTGAGAAAAATAGTTCATTTCTCTCTCTCCACTCTTTCTTTGATCTTATATCTACTCTCCTGAATTTATAAAAAAAATGATCACAATGTGCACATGTGCATGTAGACAAAATGCTATCACTATTCATATTATCTGAAAATAAATCTTATATTATTAATATCGAGATACATTGTAGCCTTTTTATAAAACAAATAGTACAACAGTTGTCGCAGAACTCAAGTTCTCAACATAATATTAGTTTTGAAATGAACGCCCCTATGTAGCTATGTGTGTACGCATTTACGCATGTGAGTGGGTTGATCTTCATTCAGAAAATTAATCAAAAATAAAAAATTTATTACCTCGTATGGACCAAGATGCAGACCTGACTTGAGCTGGCTAGTCAACTCACCAAAGTGGTCTAGTATTTGTTGAATAGAAAAGTTCAAAGTAAAGTTAAACCGTATTTGAACCATTTGCAGAGGATACGCGCTTTGGTCAGGAGTGACAGTTATTCCTCCAACAAACTTCAACACCTCAAAAGAAGATGGTTCCCCAAACAAAGACTCGGTCAAACGCAGAGGCGATTGGTGTAGAACAAGAGATACAAAAGAATCTCTCACTAAACTTTTAGCATACGATGAAATTTTAGAATTGTATTCATCAGGATCTACACCAAAAATAACCTTGGTTGCGTTTGATGTGTCATTTCTTTCCGCTTTTATAATTACAACCTGAAAAACAAACACGAATGATATAATAAATGTTAGATGATTGAGAAAGAGTGTGTGTGGGTGTGGGTGTGTTTGTGTGTGTGAGAGAGAGAAGTTGTATGCCTTTGTAGTGGGAACTCTTAATTCATCAAATATATCACCCTCAAGTTGTGGAAGATCATCTTGCAGTGAAGACAATGGTTTCTGAACCATAAAAGTTGCTACAATATCATGACCTGGAAAATAAAAAAGTCAAAATCGTTGATCGAATTTTGGTTGACTTTTGTTCCACAAGATAGAGTATCAGTTATTCCTCGCACTTTATTTTAAGATGATGAAATGGTGAAATGAGAAAAAGCACTATAAGATCAATCGTGTCATCAAGAGAAAAATTCAAGATTCTTGTAATTTCTTTTTTTAAGGCTATCAAATGTTCAGCATTTAAATTTATTGGTCACAAAGAAAAATGATTGTTGTTTTATGTTAAATCTTAAAAGTTAACAAGATTAATAAGCATTTTAAATCAAAATAAACATACCCAGCGAAATCCCACTGAAAAGCATAAAGGATTTAGCAAAAAAATCAAGTTAAATGTGAATTCTTTTAAGGGAAATTTATTCAACTGTTTCTATGTTAATCACTTACCAATTTTGTGCCACCTTTTTGTTTTATTCCACAAAATTTTCAAATTTGCGATGGTGTTTACTTAAAAAGTTTAATATTTTCCAGAACTTCATATAAAATGAATGAGGGGTCAGTCGGTCACGTGTTACTCATAAAGATAATGGTAATTAGAAGACGATCTACCAACTAGAGTCTAATTAAGTTTAGTGGAATGAACCTTTCAACAGTTAACATTTTTTTCACCAAAACTTATAACCCCAAGTGACAGATTTATCAAATGAATGGATCATATTACAGTGACAATACACAATAACCCCATTTCAAGCCAATGTTCACATTCCAAACAGGGAATGCATAACTAGAAAAACAGTCATTATTACTTCTAAACATGAGATTAAGAATTTTAATTAGACCATTTAAACGTACACTCTCAGTAGCTGCAGCTCTACAATAAACTATAAACTCCACTCGAATTCCAACATGAACATGATTATAAAAGTACACAAAAACAAAATCCTATCTGATTACTCATGGATCAGGTAAATTGGAGAAAATACAATCAAATCTGATAGAAATAAGCCAAATCAAACATCAAATCCACCAATCAACCCTAAACTACCCAATTCAGCTCCAATAATCAAAACCAGGTTACAATCAAATAGGGATCCGCATCTTACAAGCAATGAAAACCCAATTTAAACAATTCAGCTACTAACCTCTGTACCGAGAATCAAGATCCAGATCCCCCTGATCTCCGGGTCGAAAAAACGGGGGCAACCAGAAAAGAGCAGACAGCAACACCGACAACCCAAGAACTATAACAAATACACATCGAAATCGAAACAATCGAGCAATCCCACCGCAACATGAACAACAACAACTGTCTACAGGACGAACAGTTGATTGTGGATCAGTGGTTGTAGTGGGTGGAGGGTCTTCTTCCCACTTACCCATATCGGAGAATGTGGGTAATTTTTGATTGAATCTCAATCTTCGTCTTCGCCATTGTTGGTGTGGGTTGTTGGTGTGTTCATGACTGCAGAGATGAAAGAGAAAGTGTGGATTTTGATTATAGGGTTTGTGGGTGTTGGAAGAGTAGAGTTTTATTAATTTTGCGTTTACTGTTTAGAGTTTGTGTTAAGGAAAGTGATGGGGTTGCGTTGAGTGTGATGTTTGTGATTTACTTAATGATTCTTGAATTTCTAACGGTTTTTTAAAGTATTGTTGTGTATATTTATGAATGAATGAGAATAGTAAGGTTGTGTTTTACAGACTAAACACGAGTGTGTTTTTTTATCATTTATTTATGATCAAGTTTAAAAATACGTTATTTGATTTATAATAATGTAAGTAGCAATAGTCGTCCACGCGCGTTACGGCGCGCTAAAATACGTAAAAGATTAATGTTCACAGTATTTTAACCAGAGCCTTATAATCCGAAACGCTTAAGTACCTTATTTAAAAAATTATTGAAAAGGTTGATCAATTTGTTTAGGCTGCTTGTTCCTGA
>WOUH02000036.1:4763380-4785802 GCA_009936405.2 Stevia rebaudiana
TGGCATATAGCCGGTTTACACATAGTCAAAGGTCGGAAATTGATCGGTTGACTGCCGGAATTTGGCCAGTCGTTACAGTATGCTTGCTTATGGGGGCGTGGGTGGCAACACCGCCCTAGGGTGACGTTATTAGGGCGTGAGTGGTGGCGCCGTGGGTGGACTCAAGGCGTGGGTGTGTTTGACTTTTTTTTCTTTTTTTTAACCAATCATAGTATTTCATATTACTCTCCTACTAATCACAAAACACCACATCAACATTACTTATTACCAACTAAAGTCCCCACTCACCCATGCATTTCCACCCTTCTACTCACCCTTAAAAGTTAAAACCCCGAAGCTAATTTAAAATCTAAACCCTAAAAGCTAAATCCTAAAAGCTAGAGAGGTCATTCCATAATTTCCCTAATTATAAAACAAACAATTTGTAATTTTGTCTTTATTTTTTAGGTTTTTCTAAAATTTCAATTAATTACCTAAAGAAATTATATTATATATAATTATATAACTGCTTATAGTATTTGTATATAATTTACTATTTTTTGTTTGATTAACTTCTAATATTTCAAAGGGTAATGCTCATTTTAAGGACGCTCCTAGTTAACACTAGTAGGTGTTAAGATGATGATCTTTTCAAGATATAAGGGTTTGAATCCACATAACTCAGTTTCTTAGGTGAAAAAATGTTGTTTAAGTAAGGAAAAATACGAGTGAAATAGGTGAGTATATGAAAAAATATCTTAAGAAGTTGACAAGTGAGATTGTAATTAGTTGTATATTAACAGTAGGATGAATATTATTTTGTGATAACGGAAGAATTAACCCCTTATATTTACTTAAAAGTTATATGATATCAAACAAAAATTTGAATACACATAAATAGCCATAAAATAATATTAGTAAGTAAATTCATACTTTAGTAAATACATTTTGTCCCATTATCCTACGTATAATTATCCTTAATAACGTGATCTATAGTTGATTACCAACACCAAGGACGTCGGAATCCCCACAACTTACAACAATAAAAAAATAGTGTCTCTGATTACCATACTACCAAAATAACGTTATAAAATATAGTTTATCTTATAATACTATAATAGTATATCTCCCAAAATAAAGTAATTATAAAATACAGTCTATCTTATAATATTATATCTCTTTATTATCTTATAAAATCGAAAAATAATATATAGTCTATAACATCAAGTCGATAAAATTGAAATACGTATTCCAAAATATATTAGACAAATATTAAAGATAGCAAGAACTCAAGTCATGACCTTAATGAAAGATAATTTAGGGTTCAAACTACCTAGAAAAAATAACAACATGAAGTTGTTAATAAGAAATTTACCTGTCATATATAAACACTCAACACCGATATTTCTGTCATATGCGCATCTTATAGTCTGAATTCAGTAAATTTATATGTTTTATAAAAGATCATTTTTTTTCATATGTTATTAACGTATCATAGAGGCGGGTGTCGATCTGTCAGATATGTTCATTAAGTGGACTAAAAGATTTATTTAAGATCTGCTTAAATGATACATAAAACTAAATAAATTTTATATAATCTAAAGTATTACTCCCCAATCTCTAATAATTTATACCAATAATGACATTTACATTTGTTGCCAAAAGCAATGTCACACACACATATATTTCTTTTATCAATTTACATTTTTTTTACAAGGAATGACATTATGTTATTTCACTCATAATAATCACCGTGTTTCATTTCATACAAATTCAAGTGAAAATTAAGTGGGTGTGATTACCATTAGCAACAAAAGTAAAACTAAAATAAATTTCATCAATTAAATTGCAAGTATGAGTTATTACTAGGCAACTAGTTTAAATTTCTATTATCATAGAATTTTCATAATTCAACATGTCACATTTTTCATAACGACATAATGAGTTATTACTTATTAGTGACACACCCACTAAACCCACTTTTAGTTTCACATCACTTCAACACCATACAACACATCATTACCCATGGGCCAGATGAGATATGTTACAATCAATAATGATAATGTTGCACTTTATTTTTTAGAATGTTTGTAACTTTGTATTATTATATAGTTTTGGATTGAGAAGCCCATACTTTAAAGTGGTAGGGTCCGTCGCCCTAATGACACACACCGCATGTACCCGAATGATATAAAGTGAATCACTGAAAGCGGCAAAAAGCTGCAACCTCCATCGGAAGTTGCGGTTCATTCTGCTTCATTTCGCTTTCAGTTGCAGGTTTTCATTCAATCCTCTAAACAATCGAAGACTATCGAGTAATCACGTATGAATCTGTATTTCTGTAATCGTTAATTTGAATCATATAGTCGCATTATTCTACACATTCTATAGTTAAAGCTTTACGATCGGATTGTAGTTTTTTTTGTTGTTATGGTTGATTTAGCTTCCCCTAATTTGGTATTCTTCTTTCTGTTACCATGGTGGTAGCTTCATTTCTGTTGTCGCCGTTTGAATTTGTCTTTTTCGCGCGAAAATATCGGATTTTTGGGTTTGATTTATGGAGTGTTTAGATGTGTTTGGTTTTCATGTTTGCATTATCATTTAAAGGTGTTCTACCTTGCTAGTGATTGTTTACCGGCTTTGCGGTTTTTCAGTCTTATTAGTTTGATAACAAAAATTAAATTTTTTTTTTATTTTTTATTTTTTTTATGTATTTTGTTCTAGTTGCGCAGATATTTGGAAGAGTTAGCATTGGGTCAAGATCACTTGGTAATAATTAAACTAATATTGATATAACATAAAATTTTGAAGCTTTTTGAGAATATTTTAATTCGGTAATTGTTTTTAAAGTTATTTGATTTGGTCAACAGAGCTGACTAACTTTTGCAGTTTTGAACAATAGTAAATAGTACAATACTACTTATCTACTTATTAATTAATCAAAGAAGTCACCTTTTGATTGAAATTGAAAAATAATAATAAAAAAATTCTTAAATTGACGCAATCTTGACACTCTAAAGTTGATACTAAAACCTTTTACATGTAAAATTTCAGCACTTTCTATGTGATAAAGTTTGATGTAGTTATATTTTTTATCCTTTAAAACATTTACAGTTTAATATCAACTTAGGGTTGAAAAACAATTTATTTATTGTCACCAAATGTCAAGTTGTACTTCTTTATGGTTGACTAACCACACATTTTGACTTTATATGGCAATATACGAAGCTGTATATATCAGTTTGACCTCTTAAACACCCATAAAAGGGCACATTAAAAGTTTTAAACGCCCGTATAAGGGCACATTCGACTTTTTAAATGCCCGTTTAAGGCCCCTTTCATCTTTTAAATGTTGTTAACAGATGGGGTACGTTTAACACAACCTACTTCTTTTCAAACAAAAAGTTAAAGATTTTGTTACATGAATCATATGTCATGTTCTACAATCACATACTGCAATTGTATATTTTTGTTAGGTTCATTTTCTTGCATTTGATGGGGATCTTCAGAAGTAATCTGCCAGTTTGTTCTGCGTATCAAAATTGCTCACAATGGGCTAGAACTTACATGAAATATTGTCTTTGCACAAAAAAAGATTATATTTCACTGATATTGGGAATAATTAGTGTTGTTAGTTGGGGTG
Organism: Stevia rebaudiana; assembly: GCA_009936405.2. NCBI lineage: Eukaryota > Viridiplantae > Streptophyta > Magnoliopsida > Asterales > Asteraceae > Stevia > Stevia rebaudiana. The sequence goes on from WOUH02000036.1 coordinate 4,767,003, forward strand.
TTGCAGAGGTACCTCAGATCATTACTAATTATAAAGAAAAATCTTCTGAAAGTCTTGCTTTAGGCTTCCTTTTGACATGGATACTCGGGTAATTGTTATATTTTGTGCTATTTATGATTTATAATTATAACATTGTGTTGTTACAATTTGTTATGAATTGTCATCATAAGTTTTAAATGTGGTATTTGTACAATGCATTTGCAATTTAACTCAACATGCCCGTGTTTAATTAAATCTTGTGGCTGACTTAGTACAATTTGTTATTTATTTATTTAATTAGTTATATTATTTTTGTATCCATCTGTTGTCTCCATGATCAACAGAAAATGCATAAAGTTGAAGGAAACAGTTGCAGTTTATGTAAAAAATAATTTCAAAGCATAGTGATGGTTAGATGAAAACTAGGGGGTTCAACACAAATAGGAATATTTATTCTGGCATACAGGTTAATAGGTTTATAATATTTAAAAGTACATTAGCTTTAAGCACCCTTTAAGTTTTTTAAAGTTTTAAAGGTTTATAAAAGGGAGGACTGGAGGAGAGATATAGTGATAGAGGTGGTCCCTGTCTGTTATAAGACACTTTTCCCTATTTCATATTTAACATGAAGAAAAATATTCCAATTTTTTATAAGTACTATGTTTTGAGGCTTATAAAAAACTAACCATGATTCGATGTCTTATATCATTTTATTTAATATATCTTCTTGTCCTTCTTTATACTTGGCAGAGATCTTCTGAACGTCTTTGGTTGTTTGCTAGAACCAGCTACGGTGAGTTTTTTTATTTATATTTAATCTTTTTTGAACTTTGTTAAAATTTCTCATATTGAGGCATAAGTATTTATGTGTTCTGTTGAAAGTGTCATCTCATTTAAAAGAAATATGCATCCACATTATATGATAATGAGATACTGAGGGAAGAACGATGGAAGCATGATGGTGATAAAGAAAGTATTAGCTTTACAAACAGAATTTCAGGAGATCAAATTATTAATCTGAAATAAGATCATAAAAAAAATTGGTCTTGATCATATTGCTGTATTTTAATTCATCTTATACTCTTGTTTTGCAGCTTCCAACACAATATTATACTGCAGTGGTAAACATTAATTTTTTTTTTAACGTATAAAATATCCTTAAATACCAACAAAATTGCACTAATTTTTGGATTTTGGCGGCATGCAGCTATACTTGGTGACTACATTGGCTCTTGCATCTCAAGCAATTTACTATGGTTACTTTTCTCATTGTACATCTAAGAGACAACAATGTACGGTAAGAACTCGCTTATTATACGTTGCATTTCAAAATTCAAATTATATCTTAAATTTAGCGTTATTTACATAGATGATCCCTTTGGTTTACTTAAAGTAACACATTTTTGTGCTAAGGTTTAAAGTTGCAGGTTTGGATATTTTGCTTGTAGTTTTGTAACGAGTTTGAGTAATTAAGCTAACTTCTGTTAACTTTTTTTTTTTTAAATTAGAGTAAATTTACTCGTTACAAAACTGAAAACATAAAACCCAAACCTGATACTGTAAACCCGTATTACCCAAACCTGTTATTTTTTGCAAACCACAAGGACCCATCTTAGTAATTAACTTAATTTTTTTTTCAAACCCTATGAGTCAAATGTTATTATGACTATATATATATATTTTTTATTAATTTGCGCTTAACAAGTCATTATAAAATAATCCAGATAGAGCCAGTAGACAAGGAAATAATGTGCCATGATAATAGCAAGAAACAGTTAAATGGTGATAATATGCAAGAATCAACTGTTTCTGTGCAATCACAGTTCACTCCATCTGTGCAAATTCCATCTCCTGATGACAATTCTTCCCCCGAAAGAGTATACTACAGGTATTATTGTATTAACAAATTTTATTAAAATTATTATTAAGTTGAATACTTCATTAATGGAGAATTATGCTTCATATACATACATCTTATTTATTTATTTATTATTATTATTTTTTAAATGGTGCAGTTCTGCAAGATCTCTATCTAGAAGTCACACTCCTACTTTTAATTTCTTTCACTCACAAAGAACAAATGCGAATAAATGTGATAATGATTCTGTTCAAGAACCGTTACTTGGTGGGCGTTTGTCAAGACAATCGCCACCTGTTTCAGAAACTAAAACCATGTTATGTGTGGTGAGTCATATAGGAAATATATAATTAACTTTTAAAAACTTTAACCGTTATTGAAGCAATGGTGATTTTATTTTAGGTTTTCTCCTTGACAATTTTTCTCTGCACATACAATCTCAAACTCGAAAGAAACAGTTACCTGGATCTAGATTCAGTTAAATCGCATAACGGAATTGTCATGCAAGTTGGAAGAAGGCTTTTACAGGTTAGAAAACAGTTTTATATCTTAACTAATCTTTTTGGTCCTTCAAATTAAATATTTTGCTTGAATAGTTTTTATGACGAGTTTTATATTTGTTGTCATTTACTAGATTGGCTAGTTATGCTCCTTAATTTTATTATGGTTCTTTGATTTTATGTATTTTTCAAAAATGAAAATAATTTGTTTTTGGAAAAATGGTACTTATTATTTGCAGGTAGGTGGTGGTTTATTGGAAGTTAACGAAGGCGTAGAGAGCATGGGGATTGGAACCTATCTTGGTTGGGGAATGGCGGTTATTTACATGGGTGGACGTCTTCCACAAATTTTATTAAATGTAAGATTCTTCTTGTCATGCCATTACATACATTTATATATATATACTAGCTTAAAACCCGTGTAATACACTGGGTTAAATAATCAACACTTAATACCTTTATCATTGAATCATTCCATCTATATATTAAGTTACTATTTTGTGAACACTCAAAACAAATAAAGATGTTTGACATGTTAATGACTATAAATTATGGTTTGTGGTTTTAAGATTATTCAATAGAAAATTTTCAAATATAACTTCCTTAAATTTAGTTGGTAATTATATAAATTAAAAAAAAAGTCAAGTTTAAAATTTAAATAGAGTAAACTGAGGTTTGCATGGTTTAACAGTTCTTGTCCTTAACGTTTTATGTCTTAACAGTTTTCGTCATTATACTGTTTCCAAAAATATGTTAAGACTTGAAACACTAGAGACGAAAACTGTTAAGAATTTGAAACGTTAGGGATGAAATTTTTTAAGACTTGAAACGTTAGGGGTGAAAAATTTTTAAGACTTGAAACGTTAGGGACGGAAATTGTTAAGATTTGAAACGTTAGGGATGGTTTCAGTTAACAGTCGACTATTTAAGATAAGATAAAATATATAAAATTTTTAAAAACTACAGTTTTGCCATGTGGCATTATTTGGAATCATTTGTTAGAGTTAGATATGGTGGTAGAAATATTTTTTTTATATAATCATGCTTAGTGTATAAACTAGCTGCGACGTGCTTTAAGCCTTATTAACATGTATATTTTGGATTTCAATATTTGCAGATCAGAAGGGGACATGTTCAGGTACACATATATCTTTCATCTCATATATTATCCAAGTGCCTTAATAGTGAAAACATCTTTTTATTTACTGAAAATGTTGACTTTATGTTTTTTTTAATGCAGGGCCTAAATCCACTAATGTTTGTCTTTGCTCTTATTGGAAACTCTACATATGTAGCAAGGTAAGTGCTCTTTACATGTGTTTTCTAATATGGACAGAATTAAAAGTATTAAAAGTTAAAATGAATAAAACCAAAAAAAAAGTGTTACCTTTTTTCGTATCATAGTACATTTTACACACTTGATTAACTTTAAAAATACATTTGTACTGCATTAACATATTTAATTTTATTATTTGTGTTTTTATAGCATTCTTGTGAGTAGCATGGAATGGTCAAAAATACAACCAAACCTTCCATGGGTGGTGGAAGCAAGTGGATGTGTGATGCTTGATACTTTCGTATCCTTTTAAATTATACAATATTTCAACAATGGTTATAATTAATAAAATTCTTTATAACATAAATTCGTTGATCCTTTACTTCATATCAGATTTTAATTCAGTTTATATATTTTCGCGGTAAAAAATACAAATGTCTTGACACCAAGCGCGAGGACTTGGATCCATGATCAGTATTAAACAAAGTAGAAACTTGTGTCTTGCATACGTGCACTATCATGCATGTTAAAACAGGAATGGAGGTATTGTATGGTTAAACATGTTTTGTGTTCTCAAGTGGATTTGTATTCAATTTCGATTTGACAAAACACTTTAGTTAATCTTGTATGTTTATTTTATCATTATTATTTGAATCCGTATTTCTTGAACCCAGATTTGGATCGGGTTATTTCCGGCTAGTTATCTTCTATGCCTTTTTTTTAACATTTATTATGTGCAGCCTTATTTCTTGCATCTGATTTACCCGACCAGAATGACTCGAATTTGATTTCCATTGAGTGATTCTTATTATTAAACATTTTTTCTATATTTTGTAAATTTTTTTATCCTGGATAACTTTTTTGGAAATATTGCTTAGAGTACACAAAGTGAACTCAGAAAATTGTTCTAACCAATCAGGGAGTTATAAACACTATCCTCCATTGTCTGAGGCTGGAAAAAAATCCCCTCATTTCTAGGGGTGCTCATAACCGTCCAACCTGTCTAAACCAAACTAAACCCTGAAGAAATTTGGTCGGTTTGGACGGTTTTAAAACTTGATGGTTCGGTTTATGGTTTGTGTATTGAAAACCGACTGGTTTGGTTTGGTTTATGGTTTTGATTCACTAGTTTGTATAAACCAAAGCACCCGCATAAATAAATATATATGTACAAATATAAATATTTGACACATGTTGCACATCACATTAACCATTCACATATATCCTCTTATTTTATCTTAATATTTTTAAAAATTCTACCACTTTATGTAACAAATCATCACTTTTCTTTTACAATGGTTTTGATTTTTGGATCATGGTTGACTTTTCGATTATGGATTTTGACTTGTGTAATGTGATTTTGAAATGGATTATGATTTTTGGAGTAGACTATTGTTTTTTACATTTAAACCGTGAAACCCTGAAACCGCAAAAACATCAATACTGGTCGGTTTGATTTACTCAAATTATTTGGTCGGTTTGATTTCTACTTTTTGTAACCAAAACTAGTGGTTTGGCTTAAAAAAATAAACCATGATTCCATGAACACTCCTACATTCATTTCTAGGGTTGCTCAGCAACACACTCTCCTAAAGGATGAAACTTTTTTTTTCCAATTTTAAACGTATCAAATTTTATCATCCATAAAAAATAAAAAGAGCTTTTCTACCATTTTAAATAAAGATGAGGATATATCACCCATAAAAAAAATAAAAAGAGCTTTTCTACCATTTTAAATTAAGATGAGGACTAAGGAAAGATATATGTGAAATATCTTGATAAAAAGATATTAAAGTTCAAAATATCATATTTTAGTTGTGCACAAGTTATTTTTAATTTTTATCTAACTGAATTACTGAAATACAATAGTTGTTATAAAATGAATCAAGTGAAAAAAAGACTCCAATTTTGACAGCTTAGAGCATTCAGAGTAGATTCTTCATTCTCATTTGTACTTTTTCTAATTAAATAATATTTTTTTATATCTTTATCATTATCTCTTTCTCTCTCATTCATTCACAACCACTTTAAAAAACTATTAAAATAATATAATTACATTTTCTCTCTCATACGCCAAAATCTCCATCTCTAAATTTTTTCCTAACGTTAAAAAAAAAACAACCAAAACCTCAAATATTTCTCTGTCCTCTACTCACAATCACTCTCAATCACATCCTAAATTATCCATCACGTTATCACATTATTTGTGGAAGCTGCTGTGAATGCTCTTACACCAAAATCCATTTCGTAAACCCCCAATTTCTTCAACTTCACCGGAAAATCCACCGTAACCCTATAATTCGAACACCATCTTCTCACCGGAATCCAAATCCAAATCCAAATCTACAACCATGGACGGCAGCATCTTGGAATCAATCGGAGTCGAAATCATCGGCGTAATGTCTCCAGTATCAATCTGCATGCTGTTAGTCGTCCTTCTGGTCTACTCTCTATCCTCATTCTCTTCACCGTCCGTCGAGCCCATCCGCACCGCTGCTAATCTCGTCTACCTCGAAGCTCCGTCGGATTCCACATCCCAGAAGATCGAAGGCTCGCTCCTCAACGCTCTGGTATTCGTTATCCTCATCGCCGTTGTAACCTTTCTTCTCGTTGTTCTGTATTACTATAATTTCACCAATTTCCTCAAAAACTACATGCGTTTTTCGGCATGCTTTGTCCTTGGTGCCATGGGCGGTTCGATCTTCTTATCGATCATTCGACAGTTCTCAATTCCGATTGACGCCATCACTTGTTTCATATTGCTGTTCAATTTCACGGTCGTCGGAGTTCTCTCCGTTTTCGCCGAGGGTATACCGATTCCGATCGTGTTGAGGCAGGTTTATATGGTTCTGTTAGGTATAATTGTGGCTGCATGGTTTACTAATTTGCCGGAGTGGACCACTTGGACGTTACTTGTGGCGTTAGCTTTGTACGATCTGGTTGCAGTTTTGGCTCCTGGTGGTCCGCTTAAGATTCTGGTTGAATTAGCATCTAGCAGAGACGATGATCTTCCAGCTCTGGTTTATGAAGCTCGACCTACTGTTTCCAGGAACCCTAGAAGATCTAGTTTAGGGCTTTTGGTTGGTGGAGTTTCTTCAGATTCAGTGGAGCTTGAGATGACTAGACACAATGCTTCTAATTCAAGAGATGGTGGTTCCATTGAAATGATGGATGAAGAAACTTCACCATTGGTCCCAAATTCAATCACCAGCAGTGAGTTTTCATCCTCTGTGAGTTCCACTGTTCGATTTCAACAAACTGAAATCATTGAAGATGAAGAAGAAAGAACACCACTTTCTGCAATGCTGGAAATGGAGAATGAGATGGAACCGCGGTCAAGAAATGGTGACATTCGAGAAGAGACAACCAGAGGCATAAAACTCGGGTTAGGTGACTTTGTGTTTTATAGTGTTCTTGTTGGTAGAGCTGCAATGTATGATTTGATGACAGTTTATGCTTGTTATCTTGCTATTATATCTGGATTAGGGTGCACTCTTATACTGTTATCCGTCTTTCGTCATGCTTTACCAGCTCTACCAATTTCTATAGCTCTTGGTATCATGTTTTACTTCTTAACCCGCGTGTTAATGGAACCGTTTGTAGTTGGGACATCAACAAATTTAATGATGTTTTGACCCTTGTTTTAATCTTCTGCAAGAGTGTACTGCATTGACGCGTATTGTTATAGAGGTTGTTTAAGATGATCTAGTTGAATCATTTTGGTTAGAAGATAACTTGAAGCTTTTGAGTTGTAAAGTTTTTGCTAACTATCTTCATGAATTCATGTAACTTTTTAAGGTTGTCATGATTCAAGAGTAAATGAGATCAAGTCCCAATTTTACAGATTTGTGACATTTTATTCATACGTATATTTCACTTGTGAGCTTGATGATTATGTACTGGCTGTACCATAATACAGATAGATTTACTCTTTAGTTTGTGATTAGTTGACTTATTTCAGGTGTTGCAAACATTTGATGTACTCAACTTTCATCTTACTCCGATTAGTTACTTCTATAACAATGATTCTTTGGTCATCACTATCACAAGCTCAATGGAAAGAATTTCAGACCTTGGTCTTAGTTTTAATAAAATGATTTGTTTGTTTTCATTGAAAACTGTTTTGAATGGATTACAATAAAGAGAAATCATATCTTAAAGAGAAATCAACCATGTAAGTATATCGTCTATAAAAAATATGAACTTCTTTGTATTTAAATTGATAGAGAATCCAACACATCTCTACTCATTGGCAATTTATTTTCCGCAAATCTTCATTATTCAATTATTACAAAACAAACTATCTTTTGATCCATATAACCTCCGGATCCTAAAGAGAAAAAGGCACATTTCGTGTTTGTACAAAAGTTCTTAAAAATTTTCTAACAAAACCTGTTCTGGTGCTGTTAAGAGCCATGAATATGATAAATAGTCAAGATAACAAAAGCGTAAAAGAGAAACGCTAAATCAGCAACCAAAATCTTTAAACATCATCTTGTTATCTTCTTCGGCTGTAATCTCTTGAAAGCCATAAATGTAACTGCTGCTGATAAAGAATACCTAAATCCAAAAAAAATAAAATAACCATTAGATACACTAATATTGATTTTGTAATGTATGAAAATGAATAACTAACCAAGTGAATGTATAGTTGAGATGATCTTGTGGCATAACTGAACTGCGAATCAATGCAATATCATCTTTTGGAATTGGGTATGGTTTACTTGGGTTGACTTTTTCATTGACTGCTTCAATGTATACGGTGTTCTCAGGAAGCCCGCAATTATTAGCAATTTCATCAACGTTAACGTAGAACCATTGGCGTGAATTCGGGTCGTTTGCGGGTACAAAAATACTAGGTTTCTCACTTCCACGAATAACTCCGACAACTTCATCAAGCATTATTTGTGGAGTTTGCTCCTATAAATCAATAATAATTTGGAACAAATTAAATTTTAGTTGTATTTTAAGGCGCATTTAACACAAAACCAACTTTAAAGAGGAAAGTGCAGTTTTTGTCCTTGAGGTTTGCAAGGATTAACAGTTTTAGTCCACCCTTAACAGTTTTCGTCTTTAACGTTTTAACTCTTAATAGTTTTCGTCCCTAACATTTCAAGTCTTAACAGTTTCTGTCCCTAAAGTTTAAAAAATATAAATAGCACCTTCTCAGTGTTAGTAGGCTTTTTAGACCAAAAGCTCCACCAAGAGCTGCTTTCATTGATATCAGTAGATTTGAAACTTTGAGGAATTTTATTATCTTCTTGAACTTTAGAAGACTTATCTCGCCAACTCCGTGGGACCCACCCTCGGTTGACTAAAATTGGCATCTGTAAACTGCAAAAGTTTCAATCTTTCAGCATATTGTAACAAGAAACTGTGATAGAAATGAGTTATTAAAAAAATGGTAACATAAATTAAAGAATCTTTGATGAAAATACAGAATTGTTTAACATGTAGTGAAACAATTGTTTATAAAAATCGCTAATAATCTAATATACAGGGTATGATCAAACAAGTGATGATGAACCAACCTTTCGGGGCTGTTTGAGAGTGGCATAAGAGGGGTAATTAGGTAATATCCATTTTCAGTTACTCCTGAAATACTTCTAGAACGTGGACCCACGTAAATAGACTTTGATTCATCAAAAACACCTTTGCAGACTACTCTTCTGAACTCAAGTGAGTCCAGATTTTCACTCGAAGGAGTGATGTTATTGCAGTGAATCGGTTCCATTTCTAATCTACTCTGTCTGTATTCCAGCATTTTCACCTACAAAATCAGCATTTCAGTTATGTATTCATTGTTGTGATTTGGTTTATGAAAATATTATTGAAAATAAAACACGATCAATTTGACAATAAAAGAAAAACATACCTTTTCTAGTCTTCTGAAGATCTGCCACGTGCCCAATCCAAAAGTGATAGCTCCTGGAACAAAAAGTAGGAATCTTGTCCATCGTCTTTGATTCTCTGAAAGATGATAAATATTTAAATCAAGGTGCTTTAAAAGTTTTTAAACAGATTAAGTTTCAACTAATATTTACTTTGATAGTTTGATTAATTCATTTCTAAAGCAAAAAAGCACAACATTGTGTAGATAAACAAGGAAAAAACGGAACTTGGTGCCAACTTGAGTCCAGAAATAGTTTAATAAGAAATGTTTTTTCTGAAATTATGTAACATGAATAAATAACCAAACAGAGCTGAAGATAAATGTATCACTAATCATTTATTCAATCCTCAGATCATATGAAACTGTTACCAATGTCCAAAAAACAAGATGTTATTTTAAAAAAATCTAAATGCTTTCAAGAGTCAAGACCCAAACCTTGAGGTTCAGAAAGGGATATTTTTGTACGCCTTGGAGGTGGAGGTGGCGGTAGTTGTGGCGGCGGTGTAGGTTGGAGTTCAGTGACAGCAGCGGCGGAGTGTGCGTATAAGAATGAAGACGATGGTGGAATTGCAGCCGATTTCAATGAAGAAGTTTGAGCAATTCTCCTTGCTGTTACGAAGCTTTTAGAAGTGGAACCCATGTGAAAATCAACAAACTTGACATCTATTGAGAAGCTTTATCATTATTTCCAGAACTTATTTGAGCCAACATACTGAAGTTCGATCGCAATTAACATAAACAACAGCAATATGGGATCTAAATGAATGAGATGCAAGTTAGAATCACTCTTTCCATTCGATAAATTCATATAACTTAAAAATATGTCGGGATCTGATACATGAATTCGCGCAACAATTGCGGAACATAAGCAGGATTGTATACTTGAACAAAGATATTGATTTCATACCTGTATACGAACACGATCGATTGGAGATTTTCTGTGAGGCTAGGGTTTATGGGCACTCTGTTCTACAAAGGAGATTGTGCGTTTTTGTTTTGGAATCTAAGATTTTTATTTTTTAATCGAGAATTTATTTATTTAAAATATATTACGAAGATATCCTCACAATACCAAGCACCAAACAAGTTTTATTTTTAAAATTTAACAATTGTTTTCTAAAATTATGTTAGATGTCCGAAACCCCCCTATTGAAATAGATGTTTGCTCCATCATTTTCCTATTGGGTTTTATGAAAACCTACCGCTGTAAAGTAACATCGGTGGGTTATTAGAAAATTGAAAAACTTCATTCATATGATTGTTCTTATGAATTAACTACAACCACCAATCGACCTTATGCCTTGGTCATTTTCTTTGATAAAATACCAACCAAATTATAATGATGTATCATTGTGTTTAGATGTATCTAAAACATGCATTAAAAATGAATAATAATATAAAGAAACAGAAATTTAACAGCAATAAACAAGTCTTGTTTAAGTAGTAATGAATTTCATCGTCTTTCACTTCTCTCTCACACACACTACAACATAGGTTACATTCCATTAGTAACCAAGATTATATTGAGAACTGTAAGAACCGCATAAAACACTTGTACATTGTGCATTAATGTTTTATTATGAGAGAGAATATGAGTGGGCCCGACGATTAATTAACCGTCTTTATGTTTAAAATATGTGGCTATAAATAGTTCTTTTGGTTCTTAACAAATGTTGGTTCTTAATAGAACATCCCTCCACACACATATACACCTATATATATAATATAAAAATAATGTTTGAAGGTGGATGTAATGTTGGAGTATAAAAATTAGGTTTTATTAGGATGGTGAAAATCTGATTTACCAATTGACGTGACACATTTTGGAGCCGAGCTTTCTTCAAGCTTTTTTCAAGCTATTTTCGAGCGAGCCACGAGCATTTTTAAACAGCTTTATTTCTAATCCAAGCTGATTTGAGCCGATCTGGTTTTGACTTTCTTTGACTCAATCTCAACCGGTTTTAAACTGATATGTCATGACCCAAAATCCGGTTTTAAGCAGCACCCCATTTATAACACAGGCCCAAGTAAAGCCCATATAAACTTTATACAAAGTTATCACTCGCAGGGCCCAAAGTAGCGTCGTCAAAACCCTGTCCACCAGCCGCAGCTCCGCCGTCCATAAACCCTTCCTCTCATTTGACGATTGTATCTTCATCATCTTCATAAGTGTAAACCCTAAATCCTTTCAATAGTAGCTGATTTTACATCTTCGTTAGTATCAAATTTTGCTTTCGGTGATGTCTATGCTGGAATTGATAACCAAAGTTTCGGCTACTTCCGACCAGCTAACAGCAGATTCACAATACCCTATAGTTCTCAATCCAGACCCTATTCTCCTCAACTTGAAACCCCAAATTCAAGAATTAAACGATGAATCTTTCGTTAAACGCGTTGAAGGCTGGGCAATTTCTCAAACAGATACGGAGATTATGGATTTAGGGCAAAAGTTTTTTAAGAAGTTGAAAATCAAGCTAAAAAACCCTAATTCTTTCAGTAAGGATGACTTCATCAGCTTGTTGAATTCGTATCTGGAGAAGAACCGAGAGAAAGTTGGCATTTCAATTGCGGTTGAACCTAATCACGAGGGTTATACCAAAGTTCTTATACAAAATGTAGGGTTTTTGATGGGTGATGCTGTTTTGTCGCTGGTGTTAGAAGCTTGTTTTATTTTTGAGATTTGGGGGATATTAGAAACTTTAATCGTTGGTGGTCTAATTGATGGTTCGTGTTCTAACAATTTGATTCATAATTTGACTGAGAAAAAGAGAGCTGATTTGGTTTGTTTGTGTGTTAAACATGTTTCAAAACTTCAAGTTTCTGATATACTTTCAGTTTTGAAGTTCTTTCTTTCTCCAAGTAAAGATGCTTATGAAACTATGATGATTATAAGGAAAGAATGGGAGAGTCAAACAGTTTCAGCTATCGAAATCGCAACCGATAAAAATCTTCGTGAGAAGAAATCAGATTCTGCAAAAGATGCTGCAGTTTTGCTCATGATGGCACATGATGAGTTTACAACCAGTGAATTGTGCTTACATTATCTGCTATCATCCTCAAATGTTGATGATGTTATATTCTCAGCTTGTGTTGGTAAGTTAAATGGTTCAGAGATTATGCGTTTTGTAAGTTATTTAAAGAAGTGGTTAGTTAAGTATCAGAAGTTTCCGCACACGTGTTCAGTTATTAAACCATCTTCTATACACATGTGTTGTTGAAATCTTTAGAATCAATTCCTTCACTTGATCATGTTACCAAGTGTTTCGGGTTGGTAATTGATGAACATTTTTCCTCATTGGTGATGCATCCTGAGTTTCACGAAGAGGTGAAATCAATCGAGTTGATTGTGAATTCTTTAGCTTTAGAAGCAAGAATTTGTTGCAATTTGGCAAACTTATGTGCAACTTTGAAGAATTGAGGTTAAAGGTTTGTGATTTGATTTTTTAGAAACTAACAGTGACGTTTCTTTTACATCATTAATTGTTTTGGCTAATGAAGTTTACAATCTGTTGCAGGTATGAAACTTTAGGTTTTTGAAAATGAGTATAAACATCAAATGGAGCTACTTTGCAAATGATTACAGATGGTGTGTTGGCAATACAACTTTTAGTTTGTTTTAGTAAATTTTGAGAATGAATCTATAGTGGAGGACATAATTGTCTTTTCTTGTCCAAGTTTTAGATTTGTATTATGGATTCTTGACAGTGTAACAGTCATTATTCTTCTCATATTAATATGATTGTAGCGTGTTTTGTTTTTTTTAGTGTTAATGAGGAATAGCTTTGAGATGCCATTAAATTGTTATATTAATGATAAATGATGTGCTTGCTTCAATTTTTTTTAATGATTTTTGTGATTTTGATGGTTGTATCTTGTTCTGATCATCTTTAATCAGCGTGATCCTATGTTCGGATCGGTTCGGTTACACTATTCGGTTCGGTTATTTGAAAGGGAATAACCGAACCGAAAATATCGGTTCGGTTTTTTTCGGTTTTCTCTTTCGGTTCGTTTTTTTTGGTTCATTCGGTTTCGCTTCAGTTTTTTCGGTTTTTTGCTCACTCCTAGCTTGGATCTTAAGTTTTCTTTTACCAAGAATTTTAGGGCTATTTTTATTGAATACAAAACACAATTTATGGTTAATTTTATCATTCAGCAGAGTCAGTCAGATACAGAATCAAACAACCAAGTTTCAGTTAGATGCAGACTCAGTCAGAACTTCTAACTAGGTCAGTTTCTGACTCAGTCAGATTTATCAAACAGCCCCTTAGTTTAGTGTTAACGGACAAAAAATACCCTTACTTACAAATACATAGTAAAAGATTAAATTTTATAAAATAAGCCTTAAGGCGTTGAAAATATTACTATTAAACATTTTTTTCTCATGTCAACGTAAGTTATAATTTTACATGAATCCTTTTATGTAAAAGATAAAAACTAGTTTAAATTTTTTAAAAGACATTACATATATCTTTAAAAACTTCATAAATTACATATATAAACAACTTAAAATTTTATTTACATATAACTCTTATTTGTCGATATTTACATTACATATATCTTTACAATCTTCATTAAAGTTTTGAGTTGCTGCATGATTTGAGCTTATATGTAATTTAACTTACTTAGGTTTTATATTATGCTATATGTGTAATTCACTTTAAAAAACCCGAAATCAAGGTTTTTACAAGTTAAACTCGAGTAAAAAGTAAAGCTGTTAAAATAAAGGTGTTAAACTAATAAGCTTCATATAACTTCGAACTCATCCCAACCCTCGTCGACTCGATTTGTTTTTACCATTAGTCCATTACCAATTTACCATCATAAAGTAAATAGAAATGATCCCTAAAAGTATTCATTTAAAGATAATTAAAAAATAAAAAACAAAAAAAGTTACGAGTGGCAGGATCTATAAGATAGCTAGCCGGGATAACTAATTCCGTCTTCACGGCAATTTTTATCATCGTCTTCCCCATAAACCCTTACCACTTTCTCTCTCTAAAATCTTACCTTCACCGGAAAAATTCACATACTAAACCATCTTCCGTACGTTTTTTCTCACCGGAAATAGTACAGTCAAACATATATCAACCTCAATCTCTGCTCAATATATTCCTTGATTCCACCACCTCTTTTCTTTTGCCGGCAAAAAGGAGTTTTTCGCCTTTCTTCTCGCTCTAAATTCCTTTCTTTCTCTCTCTACCATGTGTTCTTCTCGCTCTTCTTTTTCTGCAACTTTATTTCCTTAAGAGATTTTACCGATGACCCTTTAATCTTCTCTCTCGCACGAGCATTCCAAACCCCTTTAATTTATTCTTCTATCTTGAACGAATCTACGCTTTTTCATTTCTCGCCGGTTAAATTCATCGTCCCCTTCAGTTCAATGCCAGTTTGATCACACACTGTTGCTGATAATGGAAAGCTCAGGTGTTTTTACGTCAATTAAATTTACCGAGCACAAAACACACATTAAAATGCTGACCAAATCGGTGTTACCCACCGGAGAAACTCCTTCTGATAGAGTTGTTAAGATATCTGTTACTGACGCGTATGCCACTGATTCTTCTGGAGACGAAGAGGAAGTGTTTTCTGTTCGTAGAAGAGTGAAGAAATTTGTTAACGAGGTTACTATAAGTTTCGGTGATGCGATCGGAACGGGAAATCAGAGTTTTGGGAAATATCCGGTTAGTCGGAGGAAGAAGGCGGTTGTTAACTCCGGCCATAAAAAACGGTTAAAGGTTAGCTCCGGCAAGAAGTTTCGCGGCGTCCGGCAACGGCCGTGGGGGAAATGGGCGGCGGAGATAAGAGACCCGACCCGGCGGGTTCGACTATGGCTTGGAACTTATGATACTGCAGAAGAAGCTGCAATGGTGTACGATCACGCAGCGATTCAGTTGCGCGGTCCTGATGCGCTGACGAACTTCACCGTTCCTCCGCCGGAGAAGAAACTGTCGTCGTGTAGCTCAAGTTACAACTCCGGTGAGGAGTCACAGACCAATAATAAAGTTTCGTCGCCGAAGTCTGTTCTTGGGTTCTCCTCATCTTCAACGGACGAGTGCGTTGCTGAGTCGACACAGCATAGTCCTTTACACGACATGGTTAATGAGTCGACTCAACATAGTCCTGTACAGGATGTGTTTAATGAGTCGACTCACAACAGTCCTTTACATGCTGCCGTTGATGAGTCAACTCAGCACTTTTCGGATTTCCGGCCATTCAATGACCATTTCTCAACTACCGATCTATTTGATTTTCCCGATTTCGTACCCGATATTTACGACCCGTCAAGCTTTCCGGGTACCATATTTCAAGGCTCCGATCCATCAGAAACGTTTATCGGGTGCGCAAATGACTTCGGGTTCGGATCCCCTTGTTGGCCCGTTGATGATTTTGTTCAAGACTTCGGAGACATATTTGGGTCGGATCCTCTCGTTGCTCTTTAAATGGTAACAAGTACGTATGGGTACGGGTTGGTTGCTGAGTATTCGGCAATTTTTGTACGGAAATATTAGTTAATTATATTTATAATTTGAATTCGTTTTAATGTATAAAAAGGAAGAAGACTCCGTTATAGTTAAAGTTAACGGACGAGTTAGAGAGGGATGTAAAATAGAGAAAATTGTAACGGCATGTGTGGCACGTGTTATAACACGTGACCGGCAAATGTTAACTGCTATGAAATTAGGTGAAGAAATGAGTTGGAATGAATACTACATGTTTTATCATGCATCTTTTTTGCTCATCTATTCAATGCTTAGAATTTTGTACCCCATTTATTGCATGAGGTACAACAGTTGTTTAGTTCAATTGCATGTTAATTACTGTATATAATTTTTTTAGTAGTGTAATTTGCCTGTTTGGGACTATGCTAATACCCGAGTGAGTTTTTACGGTGAACGTCAATTGTCAATAATCATTTTGATACTTCAGACCTCTTAACTCACTTAAGAACATTATCAAGGAAAAAGCTTACCCATATAAAAAACCTCTGACCTAACATAAAACTTACTCATAGAAAAACCTCCTAACTCACTTAAGGTGATTTGGCATTTTCTTACATCTTGTTATATAGAATTGGTGATATGGTAACATATCCCCAAATCTAACACAAGACAATTTAGTGATTTACAAGAGATGAGGCACAAAAGAAGATGTTTCAATGGATCGTGTTAGATAGTAGTTACAAGTTGGTGTATGTGGTGCCCGTGACTCTGAGAAGGTACCCCATAGCTTCTAATGTGGAGGTCATGTGTTAGAGTCTCAATTGAAACATTTTCATGTGACTCTAGTTTTACTACATTGGCCCTTTGGATGGTCAGTTTCATCTGGAATGGTGGGCGGGCCGGGTCACCAACGCTGTCTGGTTAACTGGTTTCACAGGCTTAGGTGACCTTTTTGACAATGGGTCTATCCGAGTGACTGGATAGTTGGTGCATGTGGTGGAGCTCAAAGAGCTCACTTTTTAAACAAAACGGTTTGAATGAGATAACTAGTAAAGATACCAAGTCTCTTGGGTGTCCATGGATAAAAATAGATTATAGCATAGTCATGAAGAGATTCGGGGTAATCTCAATATGCAATCATATAATTCTTTTCTTCATGTTTGTTACTTCCTAGCTTTTTTTGCTAAAGGGGTGTTGTGCAACCTCTCTACATAATAGGAGGGATAACGTTTTCTCTCATTTCATTCTTTTTAAATTCTATAGTGGAGTGAATTTAAAATAAAAGTAAAAATTATCTGTTGAATAAAAAGAAAACAAAATTTAAATGTATTTACTTCTTCAACTTTTCAAATAATAACATGTTCTTTAATAATGTGACCGTAGATACTTTTTTTTCATTCCATTATGGTAAGATCATGGGCTTGGGTCCCCATAATCATTAGAATTATTATGAGAATCTGTATTTTGAAGCAAAAACAAATCGTAAGGCCAGGGTTGTTCCAAAATCTTATTGTTTGATTTTGACTACTCATATGAATGTGTGGATGTCTAGTTGACTAATTTCTCGGTGGTATAACCGTATAAATGTAAATTTTGCTTTTGACACACCGTGCTTAATTATATCTAAACTCCTTTTATATGTTGATATGTTACAAATCTTAAGAAGGCTATACCGTATATTACAATGGTCAGGTACTATAGACTATAGAGCATAGTTTTCATTGTTCCAATCAAACTTCAAATAACTGAATTTGAACTTGAAAAGAATATAAAATTGTGATTTGATTAAATACGCTTTAGTGGAATTCGGGTTTTTGATTTTAGAACCGATTTGACTCAACTCTCAAATTGAATAGTCTCTCTACTAATAAATCATTCCAACTAATAAATCATTCCAACTAATGCCATGTGATATTCTCAAAATTTTTCAATATTTTAAATTACCAATTTAATTAGATAAAACTTATATTTAAATTCAAATTTTAGTTTCTCATTTATCTATTACTTTTAGTATCCATAATAGTATAAAATATTAAATAACATAATTATTATAGTATTTAGGTTTAATAATGTTTTTTAAAACAAATTTCAGGTAATACATATGTGTTTCAATTTTTTATTATTTAATGTTTTAATTTCTTCTAATTTAATTCTGTTTTGTAGAATATAACAATGTTTTATTGTGGTATGTACTAGAAATACTTTATTTATATCAACAAAATTTAACAGCATATAAAATTTTGTAAAACATTATAGAAATTGTATTATATTTTATCAAACACTCACGTATAAGATACATGTTTATAATCTAGTAGATATATATGAGTGTGTATTATGTGCACATAATCTTTTAGAGTTAACAAAAACTTAATCTGGGCTTCTATTAGAAAACTCAATCGTGCAGGGGCGCACCTTTGTTTGGGCTAGTGGTTGTCCGGGCGACTGCTGATTTTTTCGCCCGTAGTGTAAATTTCGCGATTACGACCGAATTTATATATATATATATATAGGCCGGTATAGAAGGTAGTAAGGAAAACGGATAAAACCCACCCGGAAAACCCCCAAACAAACCAACCCGGCACATGAACAAAATGGCGGGAATAATGTAACAAACCAATGACACGTGGCAAGGATCAAGAGACTCACAAAAACCAGGACACATCCGGACCATTGGTGAAGAACATGCTTTCCTCACCAATGGGCCCCACTCCAACTAACTATAAATAAGCAAGTCACTTGTAGAGAAAGTTATGCGTGCAATCCAATAGAATTCTCTAATAATAGATAAACACTTGTAATAGTTTGGATCTTCGATTGTATTGTGAGATCATCTCATTGGAATAGAAATCTCTAA
>WOUH02000036.1:4785902-4804057 GCA_009936405.2 Stevia rebaudiana
TAAACCATCTTCTATACACATGTGTTGTTGAAATCTTTAGAATCAATTCCTTCACTTGATCATGTTACCAAGTGTTTTGGGTTGGTAATTGATGAACATTTTTCCTCATTGGTGATGCATCCTGAGTTTCGTGAAGAGGTCAAATCAATCGAATTGATTGTGAATTCATTAGCTTTAGAAGCAAGAATTTGTTGCAATTTGGCTAACTTATGTGCAACTTTGAAGAATTGAGGTTAAAGGTTTGTGATTTGATTGTTTATAAACTAACAGTGACGTTTCTTTTACATCATTAAATGTTTTGGCTAATGAAGTTTACAATCTGTTGCAGGTATGAAACTTTAGGTTTCTGAAAATGAGTATAAATATCAATTGGATCTACTTTGCAAATTACAACAGATGGCAATACAACTTTTAGTTTGTTTTAGTAAATTTTGAGAATGAAACTAAAGTGGAAGACATTATTGGCTTTTCTTGTCCAAGTTTTAGATTTGTATTATGGATTCTTGATAGTGTAACAGTCATTATTCTTCTCATATTAATATGATTGTACCGTGTTTTGTTTTTTTTGTTTGTTAATGAGGAATAGCTTTGAGATGCCATTAAACTGTTATATTAATGTTGTGCTTGCTTCAATTTTTTTTAATGATTTTTGTGATTTTGATGGTTTTATCTTGTTCTTATTCTCTTTAATCAGCGTGATCCTATGCTTGGATCTTAAATTTTCTTTTATGAATGAAATTCTCTATAGTAGTTTGATCATATCAGTTGACGTGCATAATCTTGTGGGCTTAATTTGTTTTTTTTGGTGTGTTACTGGTGTTTTTTGTAGATCTGCATTCAGAAGAACAATTTGTATAGCTCTTTGCATCATGATTTATTTATTTATTTTGCTTGAAAAATTGATTCAACCCAATTTCACTATATTAAAGTTTAGAAACTTTTACAAAAGTATTCTACTTGTTAACATAATGACTTGTTAGCCCTTAAAATGCTAAGATTTGATAAAGTGATGTTCCATTTGTGTAGAAGTAGCAGATATATTTTTTTATAACCATAAAGTATTACTTGAATAAGTTTACATGATATATACGTGAATAAAAGAAAATCACATACATAGCCTTCACATATGTAATGATTATACTAGCAACCTAAGTTTAAAGATAAAAGTTGGATTTGTATGATACAATATCTTTTTGTAGTTTTGTTAAACGTGAATTAATGTAGCTATAGTGCACACCACACCTCTAAACTTCAAGTATAGAAAAAAGTAAATTACTGCTTGTGTCTTTTATATATACACCAGCTTGCAGCTTTGTCATTTGACTTTAAAAATTACTGATTTCGAATCCTATGATCAGATTATATCCTTTCATCTTAATAGTGTTAAGTTTTGTCATTAACCTGATGAGGCTAAAATGACAATTCTGCCTATCACGTATTCACGTGAGTGGGCATGGACATGTTAACGACAAAAGTTAATACTGTTAGGATAAAAGGATATAAAAAAAGACACAATCATAAAAAACAAAGTTGGTGTGTATATAAAAAAAATACGGAAACTTACTCAAAAAAACTTCCAATTTCCGTCCCGCCGATTTTGGGAAAACAAATATAAGAAACGAAATCGTAAAACCAAAGGGTAAAAAAGATTACATGAATTTCCACCATCTCCATAACCTCTTCCAACAATCAAAAACCACAAATCATCTTCATCAAATCCATTCTTTGATCTTCAAAACCGCCCTCAATCACGACGAATTCATCATATCTAATTTCATCCTCGTATCCTCTTCAATATCCATCGAATTCGCTAGATTATTCTTTGATAAATCACCGGTAACCCCACCTCTATTCGCATGGAACACTATCATCAAAGAGTACTCCAAAAGCCCAACACCAATCGAATCACTTAAACTCCATTGCCAGCTTCAGAGGACTACTGATCTTAAACCTGATAAATTCACATACCCATTTGTTCTCAAGTCATGTGGACGATGCTCGTTGTTGACAGCCGGTGGGTCGGTGCATTCACTGATCTTCAAGACGGGTTTTGATTCTGATCGGCATATAAACAACACCCTTGTAAGGATGTATGCTGCCTGTAGAAATATCCGGTTTGCAGGTCAAGTGTTCGATGAAATGACTGAGAGAGACGTGGTTTCTTGGAGTTCCATGATTGCTGCTTATTCTACTTGGTATTGCGTTCTTCAAACTCACATTGATTAATTTGCACTTATTTTGGTATCTTTTATAGTATGATTAACATTCTTGTAGTTACTAACCAACCAAATTATGCAGCAAGTATCCATTAGATGCATTATCGGTGTTTCTAGACATGAAGCAAGCAAAAGTACAACCGAATTCTGTAACTTTGGTTACCCTGCTTTCGATTTGTTCTCGTTTGGTCAACATTAAAATGGGGGAGTCAATCCATTCATACATTCTTACAAACAATATGAAATTGGATGTTTCACTAGCCACCGCCTTAATCGAGATGTATGCAACATGTGGATACATAGATAAAGCTTTACTAATCTTTAGTTCAATGAACGAAAGAAATCTGCAATCTTGGACTATAATGATTTCTGGACTTGCAGAAAACGGGCACGGTAAAGAAGCAATCTCATTGTTTAACCAAATGAAAGATCTTGGATTCGTACCCGATACCGTTTCATTTTCAGGGATTCTTTCTGCTTGCAGTCATTTGGGTCTGATTGAAACGGGTCAAAAGTATTTTAACCAGATGGTGAATCTTTACAACATCCAACCAACAATGGAACATTATGGTTGCATGGTTGACATGTTTGGACGAGCTGGAATGATTGAAGACGCGTATCATGTTTTGAAAACCATGCCAATGGAACCTAACTCGATTATCTTAAGGAGCTTCATTAGTGCTTATAAGAACCATGGAAGTAGGGTTAGTTTTGATGATAATTTGGTGAAACTTCTGTTAAAGATTGAGCCAGATCTTGGATCAAACTATGTGATATCTGCTAATGTGTCTTCTGATTCTGGTTATTGGAACGCGGTAGATGATATACGACTCGCGATGAAAAGTAAAGAACTGAAGAAAGTTCCCGGGAGCAGTTGGTTACAACTTACAAGGTAATTATTATTAATAAATTAGATGTTTGATTCCATAATTGATTTATGCTTATGTAAGTTAAGATTTGTTATCACACAAATTGTTAATTTTGCTTGTATTATGCCATTGATTCGTACGTAGATCAAGCATATGAACTGTAAAATGTAAATCATACAGTAAAAATTTATGCATATATGTTAAGTTGGTATATATCACATCCCTCACAATGTTTATTATTAGTAGTTTATAACCAACAATTAATAAAATGAATCATATCATACAAATACAAACATATATATACCACTGCTAGCAATCATCGACAAAGTTGACTACAAAGACTTCGTATCTTAGACGAGTTTGGGTTATCCAACGTGTAGGTCCCGTTTTTACCACTACCGGAGCATGTTAATGTATACTGATTACCCGTCTGCTCAGACTGTAATATCGCATATTATCCATTAATCCAAAATTCCAAATATAATTTAACTTTTAATTAAAAAATGTGAAAGTAAGTGTTTGATGACTCACCACGCATGACACAGCGTCTGTGTTGCAACTCCATCGCGAAGTAGGTACACAACTCATGTAATGACACCAAGAACAATGATCGTTTAAGTTGACTCCACGCAGAAGTGATACAAGTCCAGCAATCAATCTGTATAAACATGTCAAATATCATAAATAAAAAAGATAACGTGTCAAATATGTAAAATAATCGCGTATTTTCTTACCCAGCAACCACAAGGACGAGCGAAACAAGCCAAAGGACGCGCTGATACGTCTTGTATTTAGGTTTAGGTGCGGTTCTTGAGTATGTAGTCGCGTATCTTTGACTAACCCATCCAAATTGGGGTCTCATTAAAAACACAAACCCGAGAAGAAAACCGGAAGAAAACCCACCAAGATGTGCAAAATTATCGACATGTGGCAGAATCCCAACAGCCAGATTAACAGCAATAATGATTACAAGAGTTACTAATGCTGACAGCTGAACATAAAAGTAACAAACTTTTAGAAAAAATATTTTCAAAATGGAGTTGTAGGAAATAAGAACATAAGAACATTTGTTATATTGATATAATACCTTGTTAGCATATATAGTCCAATTAGTTAAGAGTTCTGAAAGCATTCCACCCAACAACCCGAAAACCGCACCGGAAGCACCAACTGAAATATTTGACTGCAGGAAAAGTGCAGATAATAAACTGCCACCGAACCCCGAGATCACATAAAGCAACCCGATGCATACTGCGAATAATTAAGCAAGAAAATCAATCAACCAAACAGATATGAAAATATTGATCACTTTTGTTCTTTTCAGTTTATCTTTAACAAGGTTACTTTTAATATGTAATTAAGGGCGGTTACTTAATGATTCTTACGAATGTATTTCAAAGATATTGGTGAAATGTATCTTCTTCTTTGTAGGTAAATGGGAAACTAGATTAGTTGATCATATGAGTAAAACATGTACAATGATAATGACATAACTTTAACATCATAGATTCATAATCCCTAAGTTAATATACTTACTGAATCCAAATTCTTGTTCAAGTCGAATGCCAATAACTAAGAGACTCAACATGTTTGCCAATAGATGAAACAGTCCACCGTGCAACCAAATGCAAGTAATAAGACGCCAACCTTGATGATCATCAACCACTTTACTCACATCCAAAGCCCCCATCTTTTCTAACCTAAAAAACAAACATATAAATGTCAATTTTCAGATTTATAATTTCTCATAGAAACCTAATTATGTGTTAAGATGGCTGTTTATGATAAATTGGTATAACAATCCATAGAAAATGATGATATGCAGACCGAAACACATGAACAGATCAACCAACAGGCCTCACATGGTTTATGACTAGATTAGCAGGTCAATACTAATTTATTAAGTATAATAACGATATTTTACACCTAAAATTCAAAATTAACAGCAATTTAGATCAGAATCAGTGATCAATTGCCTGATTACAAAGATAGATCAAGAGATTTACGTCGAAGAAGAAGGTCCGAGAAGAGGATTTTCTTTAAACGGTTGAAACGATAACCTCTTCAAGAATGTAGCGATGCACGAAACCGAATTTTCAGGGCAGTTGTTGACATACATCGTAATTATAAACAATACAGTATCTGCTATAACAAAACTAGGGATCAACCACGGTAACCATTTCTTAAAATGCTTAACCTCTCGGAACGGAGATGGAGTTTGACTTTGATTCACGGCGGTTGCTGACGCCAGCAACGGTGTCGGTGATGATTCGACTTCAACCGGATGAATGATGTTTCCACCGCTGAAGCCGCGTCTAGAGTTAACTTTAAGACGGATCTCTGGTCGCCGGACTTCCTCCATTACGCCGGAAAAGTAATGTAGATTCAGCGTTTCTGCTACAATGAATTGAAGAATCTGTTAGTTTAAAATAAAGAGTGAGCTGTTTTGTTTTGGGTTTGACTTTGTACTAACCCCCCTAATGTTCTGGTTTAGGTCTCTATAAGCCCATATGATTTACAATTGGGTCCCCATTTTCCCACATCCCCATCCATATTTCTACACCCATACCAACCTTATACCCGTATAGGGTTGTACGGCCCGTATATGATACACGATATTCTTTGAATCTTTGTAAACATTCCCTAAAATATATGTTTGATGACGGAAGTACGACCCTTACATGCCTATGCTAGTAATATACGTTTCAATCATGCGACAATCATGAGATTCTTCTTTGTGTGACGAAAAACACATAAAGTGTAGACTATATCATATCAAGTACCCTTTTGCAAATTATATTAATCCGTTTAAAGAAAATTTAAAAGTGATCATATTAACGTATCTTTTTTTAACAACGTTTAGAATCACTTCAATACGCGAGTGAACCTTCTTGAGACAGTTTAACCGTACATACTGATTTTGACGCTTTAGGTCTGGCTTACTTAGCAACACCATCAATGAGGAAACCTACTTATGTGGGAAAACCCTCTGACCCAACCTGAAGCTGTGTTTTAGGTCGGATTTAAACTCAAGACCGTATTTTAATGAAGTTTTAAGAACCTCAGCCTAACTTTTTCAGATAGAGATTATTTGCTCATATTAGTCTACCTCGTTAAAAATTGTTTAGTGTTGTTATTTTTTTACATGTAGACGGGTATTTTGATTAGTCTATACAAACATTGAGGGGTAAAAATGAAAAAGAAATAGACAAGCATACAAAACGTGTATATCGATCAAGTTAAGCTAGTAACATAAACCCGGTCACCAAATTCACATTGCTTTTTGTCAAATGACAGGCAGGTAACCAACCACTACAACTATTTTTTTTATTTTTTATGGAATTATTATTTTGGACGTTTGATATTTGAATATCTTTTCATACAATATTGTTTTAATATTAAAATAGTATAATATACAATAGTAAACATACAAGACAATCCATACACACTATCTTGCGTGATGTCATCATGCTCAAGGAGCTCTAAATAATCGTTTCCAAACCATGTTAATAAGACTTGGTCTTCCCCACCTAATCATGGTATCAGGTTAAGCCTTTCTGTAATGAAACCCGAATGATACAGCTATTAAGAGACGTACGGTGCAATACTAAATATATGATTTTCCTTCATTTGGTTTCCTGTTACAACCTTTTTTTAAACTGCATATATCACACAAGTGATTGATCTGATCTCGCTAGTAACTAGAGTATTAATGGAGGTTTATGAGTTCACAGGTAACATGTTTTCATGACAAAAAAAGAAGAATAGAACATAAAAGCATTTATACTATCGGTTTTACTGGTAAAATCGGTCTAAAAAATGAGATGAGATCGTAACCAACTTAAAAACAGAAAAACCTTGTTCATTATTATTTTAGGGGAAGTTTGTACGGAAAGAGGCTTTTTCGTGAGAAGTGTAAGACGATATGTGCAAAGAAATCAAAAGTTCAGATCTTAGGATGAAACTATCATGTATTAAATAAGATGTTCTCATGCAGGACGGATAAAATTGGTATTGCCTACTATTGTAACATTTTATACAACATTATTTTAAAGTTTCAACCACAAAATTAAGTAGTTACTTCTAAAAAATATTCAACCATAAACTTAAGTAGTTACTTCTTTTTAGTTTGATTATTATAATATTGCTATATTCTTTTTAAAGAAAAATCGATAAAGAACATAGCCCACAAATATATTCTTTAATTTTGTGGATAATATTGCTATATTCTTTTTAACACCTCCATGTTTTTAAATTTTAATTTCATGCCTCACCCACCGTAGTTCAACTCAAAAACATATTCAACAGAATTAGTGTTGACCAATCATCATAGCTTTATAATACAATTTATTTATTATTTGGGAAGCTTTAACTTAAAATTTTGACGGTGAAATAGCGTACATGACGAAGGATCATGTTTAACAAGTCAAAAATGTTTTTGGTGATGATATTTTCTTTCAAGTGTTTATATAAAAGTATAAAACAGCATGTATTAAAGATGTATTCAATATAACAATTCTACAAAGAATGCTTCTAGAGAGTAACTAATAAATTATGACACATGCATCACATATTTTTATCTAGAGTAAATAAATACAAAGTTTGTGTTCAGAAACCTAAATGAGTTGTCCAAAATACTTTTCCTTTTGTGACAAGGTTAGTCAAATCCCACAAAAAGGCGTCGCTATTTCTACTAGACCTTTCGCAGCGCTCATGTCGGAGGCCGCACATCGGCCTAGGTGGCAAGTGGTCACCGAACAGACGCGGTGGAGGAAGCGGCACGGTGAAGGTTCGCACGTCCTAAAGGTCACTACAAGCCGGGTAATGATGGAGTACGTCACCTCAACTAAATAATTAATTTCTTAAAAATTAATTCTTCTTGAACAAAGGTAATATTTTAAATTAAAATTATAAATTAGTTTTTATTGATAAAATGATTTTTTATAATTTTAATAAAATTACATTATTAATAAAATGCTTTTCAAAATCAGATTTTAATAACGTTAGTTTTAAAAAACGCAGTATATCCTAGAAATAACAATAAAAAGTACATAATAAAATCTATAAAAAGATAATTAAACGCGATTAGTTTCAAAATTCCCTAATTATATATATCTACAACATGATTTAAAGCGATTAGTTTTAGTTTGTCGTTCTTTAACATTATGTTCTATGGTTTTTATTTTTACTTTTAGGTTGTGTGGTTTATTTTTCTTGTAATGCAATTTGGTTATTTATTTTTATTTTATTTAAAAATTTACGTTTTATATTATTTATTTAATATATTTGTTAGTTAAAAATATGATATTTAGTAAAATAAAATTAATAAAAAATGGTGATGTATAAATACAAAGGATGCAATGGGAAGGTTGTTTTGGGGATAAATGTGTTTATGGGAAATATATGTGAAAAATTGAGATGAAATGCTAATTAGGATACTGAGAACTTCATTTTAGCGTTTTAGAGAGTCTAATCCTTAATTATATCTAATCCTTAATTATATGATTTTTTTCGTTTCTAAATATTACTTGATTAAAAACATATAAAAGCAGGCTTCATTAAATAAAACTCGATTTTCGTTAAACAACTTAACTTCCTTATCCTTGTTAAAAAATGGGTGTATGGAATGAATTATTAAATAGAACCCGGTTTTCAAATAAAGAATCTAACTCAATCTTCCGCATAAAAATGGTGCCGAATGATCTGTAGGTAAAAAACCGTTTATACACATTCCAAAACAATGGATCTAACCCTGTTGCAAACCTGTCGCTAATTTTAAGTTAGTGTCATATATTTCCTTTGCAACTTTTCAAAGTAACAACTAGGTGATGAACATATTAAATTATTAATCGTGCACATAACCAAGATACTGGCATATATACCAACCACACATGACTGATGAAAATGTACATGTAAAATGTAATCACATCAAAATAATAAAAGTCATTGCACAACTTTGGCATGATGTCATTTCAATCAATGAAAGTCAGGGGTGCCAAACATGTGTCCGGATTACACCATGTGTAGAGTCCTAACCTCTCATATGCAACACACGAACACTCTCCCAACTATGTTGAATATATTTGGCACAAATAATATATTAGGCCTGCATAACTGCATAAGTCAAGTTTTTAAAACCTCATCTCTAACAAGTATTATATATCATAATGTTGATGGAGGAAGCAACAAGAAACAAATAGATTATAATATGTGACAACTGGGTCTAAGCCTATGATTAAGCATGTAAACTTGGTAAAACATTTACATTTGCAAACTGGGTCAAGTTTTTTAAAACCTCATCTCTAACAAGTATTATATATCTTTATCCGTGTTATGAGTTATGACCAGAAAAACATTTTTTTTGGTTCTACGTATTTGTCACATACATTTTTTTTTTTTTTAATAAAGAAAATCGGTAACATGTATGTGCAAATAGCTTAAGAACAAAAATGATAAAATATATGATAACCACCGAATTTTAGGCAACAAAAGGCACATTAAGGATTTAACATACCATTAAACACATTTAAGATTCACATGGAAGGATCCTACCTATTACAAACACTCTTGGTAAATACGTAGTCAATAGTTCAATTTCGTTTTGTTCCTGAATAAAAACCTAGCCTAGACCATCTAGCGTACTAGGCGTGGGCATAACTATGAGCCAGTGTCGCACTGTGGTCACGCATGAAACACCACGCCACAGTGTCGTGTCCGCAGGATTGAGCCATGAGCGTGATTCTCCTCACGGAGATCTTCCCCTTTTGACCGTTACACAACGGATACCTAAAAAAATTAAACCTTTTTCCAACAGCTATATAGACATTTCATTTTAACTTTTTCTTACACTTAAAAATTGGACCATCTTCAAACAATACTAAATTCATTCCAAATTATCTTTGCACGCATCAATTAATCATTTCTAAACAACATCATCACCATCTTTCTCATCTTTATTGGGTGAATAATCATTTCTAATCAACATCATCATCTTCCTCATCTTATCGGATGGGATAGCACCATTATTCATCAATACAATCGTTTCAAGATAGTCGAAATCACACTCGACAACGCTGAAAGCTCAAATTTAAGATATGACTATGATGGCTGGAGCTATGAATGTGGTGACACAACTATGTTAGTAAAATATAAAGTTTCTTAGTATTGTTATAAAGAAACCTAGCTGCTTGTAAAAGCTATGTTGTATATATCGTAAGCGTAAGCCTAGATACAAAAGTTAACTATTTAACTTTTTTAACGATAAATTTATCATATTCTTATTTCTAAACTATATCAAATTAAGATTAATTAAATGATATCAAATGTATGAAATAAAGACAAAATTGAGTAGAAACAAAGAAGGGGTCACGATATGGTCGCCTAGTGTTCAGTGTTCGATGGGATTAGGAAGTCGCGGTGCTACTGCCTACTGAGCGATGTGGTTTTAAGTCTCAACTAATATTACGAATACATGATAAGGGGTGGTTTATTAGAGAAACATTTTTCGTGTGAAAAGTAAAAGACCTCACTTATGTTAATTTTAAATAAATAGTTAAATTGATGATTGTATATATAAAAAATTTAATATATTAAAAAGATAAAGAAGATTTTTAAATCAGATATTAAAGTATGATCAAAACTTAACATAACACATCTGAATACCTAGTCTATTAAACATTAACCCTTTTGCATCTCCATGCCGACTTTATTTAATATATTGTTAGCACTAACATGTGTATAGTTCCCATCTCACTATAAAATATATGAGATTCCCACCCCTCCAAAAAAAAAAAACCTATCAAACACACTAAGAAAAATCTTTGTAGCAATGGAATTTCACACTCATATCAAAATTCCCTTCTTGTTTGTTGTCTTCTTAGCCACCTTCGCACTTGGCTGCACACGAGTTGGATTCTACAATGGTACGTGCCCACATGTGGAAACCATCGTACGATCTGTTGTCCAGTCGGCCATACGTTTAAACCAGACAAGCGCAGCTAGTATACTACAAATGTTTTTCCACGATTGCTTTGTCAATGGTTGTGATGCATCCATCTTACTTGATGGCTCTTATTCTGAGAAAACCGCACCACCGAATACTGGCTTGAGAGGTTATGAAGTCATAGATGCTGCAAAGTCAATGCTCGAAACTGTATGCCCTGGAGTGGTCTCTTGTGCCGATATTCTTGCACTTGCTACTCGTGATTCTGTGGTCCAGGTACTTAATACATGGTAATCCTAATTTATGACCACAAAAACCTTCACGATGATCCTATTTTGCGACCGTCTTATTTTTAACTAGATGGTCCCTATGGTTTGGGTACTAAAGTTTAAAAGTACTAGGTTTGGGGTTTGCGTTTTCAGTTTGTAACGAGTTTGCGTATTAATGTTGATTTTCGTTAACTTTTCGGTTAAATTATGGTGAAAATGACCAAAATACCCTTAGAAAACAAAAAGGGTATTATAGCAATTTCTCTTGTTATAAAATTAAAACCATATACATCACACTAATTACTTGTAAAACTTAGCATACAAATAAGTTACTTTGCTCAAATCACAAGGTCCATACGTGTAATTAACTCTTTAACTAATTTAGTCCTCTTTCTTTTTTGCGTCCGAAATGAAAAAGTCACAAACACCCTTTTTAACTTAATTTTCCGTTCTGTTGCGACACATTTTCTTTTTATTTTATATATATTTTTCCTGCTTCTGCCATTGATTTGCGACATAGACAAGGCGATAGCAAATTTTCAACTTACTTGGGACCGAATTATTTTCCGTGGCTATTATTGCCACCGGTCACAATAATTTTTTGCAAGTGTTTTCTTTTGAAGATTCAGGTTACATATACCAATTTTTCTAATAGTTAGAGTTTAGAGTTTGACGTCTAGTAAGATTTTAAAAAAAAAAAATTGAATGTTCAAACATGCATGTAGTTGTGCAATGAGCATAGATTTAATCTATATGGTTTAAAATATTTAAAACTTCTCCTTCCGAAATATTTTAGACCGGTGGAACAAGTTGGGCCGTGCCAACGGGTCGCAGAGACGGATTAGTTTCACTAGCATCTGATGTAAGCTTTCCTGGGCCGAGTGACTCAATTGAGGCCCAAATCGAGGCGTTTGACAAAAAAGGGCTAAAAATCAAAGATCTTGTTACCCTTGTTGGTAAGTTAAAGCCCAAAACTGTATAATCAATTAACATTGAAATATATATAGCTACAAACTAATTAAGTTGTATATTTTCGGGTTTCATTGATTATATGTTAGGTGGACATACTATTGGGACAGCTTCGTGTAGAACATTTAGTAACAGGCTATACAAGTACAACAATACCAATGGACCCGACCCGGCTATTGACCGAGCATTTCTTCCGCACCTTCGAGCCATGTGTCCAAACGGTGGTGATGGTTTGAGACGTGTAGCGTTAGATACGGACAGTGTAAACATTTTTGACACTTCGTATTTTGAAAACATAAAGAGAGGACGGGGAGTACTTGAATCCGATTCCTTCTTGTGGAGCGACCAGCGGACAAGAAAGTTTGTGCAACGGTTTATTGGAGCTAGGAGACCGCATCGATTGGCCACATTTAACAAGATGTTTGGGAAAGCAATGGTGAAGATGAGTAAAATTGAGTTGAAGACTGGAAATCAAGGAGAAATTCGTAGGGTTTGTAATAAAGTTAATTAAATGATGATCATGGGTAGGTTGATTAATAAACATATTCCAAGATCAAGATTCTCAAGGGCCTAAGCTAATATTAGTGCCCATATGTCTTATATTTTTTAGATTTGCAATGCAAACTAATTACAACTACTATAGAATTAATTAGTTAAATGTTATGAATGTGTCACTAGGAACAAATAATTGTCAAGGTGTTTCACACTAGCTTTCACTTACCGAAAAACCCGTAATGAAGTATTTGGAAAACCCGTAATGAATTAGTCTTTAAAAAGAGGAATCCATCAATACATAAGCTGGTGGAGGAAGTAAAAAATCTTGGATTCATTTGGGTTAGGAGCTGGGCAAAACCAAAGAGACATTGTTGGGAGGGTTGAGTCTCCTTCAAAATAGATTAAAATGTTGATATTAAGTAATATGATGATTTTGTAATTCCTTGGTGTATCTCTCCGCACGTTTGTGGGGTTTTTGTTTTGTTTATAATGCAACATATAGTCGTTCAAAAAAAACTTACCGAAAAACCCATGGTTAAGGGGGCTTCACCCATTTGAACCTTAAGGTAGGTGTTAAAATGATAATAGTCTAGTAAAATTGTCCAGTTGACCACTCTTAACTTGTAACAATGTTTATATTCATTTCTTCTTCTGAATTAAACTAATCCAACAATATCAAATGGTCTTGATGGCACTAACATCATGATCAATGTCCAAGATTGTCCGGTAATTCTACTGTTTATATCAATCATGATCAATCTACTACCCCCAACATCATTGGTCCGTCGATTATAATCGGATTTTTCAACAATTGATAACAATCATGACCAATGTACCACTCCAACCAACTTCATGAATCGGTAAATACACATAAATTCAAGTTCATCAATCAACTACAACCTTTTCATCTAGAACAATATCCATATTCACTAATGTTCCAAAGTTCTGGTCAAAGGGTTGTACATATCCAAGTATTTCTTGGGAAAATACTGTTATAATATCCTGTTTGGTGTACTTTAATATATGTAATAACAATCAAGTCTTTTCTCTTTATAAATTCATTATCATTATTCACTTTTAATTAATATAAAGACAAGAAGCTACATACATATTTGACATGACACCAAATTGGTTCTATATATCCAACATAAGCAACTACTATACACAACAACATATACATATACACATGAATTATAATACATATATAAAAAAAACAATTTCATGTCATCTTCACAGCATAAGCCAAGACGATTTTGGATGCTAAAAGTTTAACCTCATGGAAGCTTTCTTACACTCTTCATTATAGGAGCTTTGGATTTAGGATCTACAACATTGACTAAAAGCTTATAACCCTTCTTGCAATCATCTCCAATACTGCTAATAAACCCAACTTTTCCTGGCTTTTTTAAGAAGATATGATCATGCCCACTGGTGTAAGCTTCAGGTTGTGGAGGAATAATACATTGATTATACGCAGCTTCATCTACTACAATCACATTATGCTTTCCCTCTTTGTAGTCGAACACTACATTGATCACCCAATGTTTAATTAAAAAATTATTTAAATGGTTTTCTTTTGATAGGTTAATGGGTTTTGGGTAAGATATGAAGTTTATTTGAATTTTAGTAGCTTCGTAAATGCCATTTGAATTCTGGTCAAAAGTCACATGAGATTTTAAGAAAAAGTAAGCCCTATAAATGCCATTTAAGACTGGTACAAGTTAAATGGGTTTTAAAAAACGAAAAAGCACTCATTTAACTTATACCAGATTCCACCAGATAAAGCCATATCATCATGCTTCATAAATAGCATTTTACGGAGCTTACTTTTTTATTGGAATCTCACATGGTGATTTTTTGTCAGAATTCGTCACGTATGAATGCTCCATAAATGATATTTAAGGATCAAGCTCCTAGAAATCAAATTAACTTCAAATCTTACCCACAACTCATTAACACATCTCAAGAAAACCCTTTTCAAAAGAAAAATTCATGTTTAATTTGTTAGCTAGCTAGTGGTCCAAAACAAAAAAAAAATAATAATAGTAAATCTTACTTATTTCAAATCTATAAGAATTGGTACAAACTTCAAAGACATAAATACTTAGAAAATATATATATATATAAAAACATTAGTGTATGAGGAAATACCAAGTTTGTCTCCCACATCGAATTGCCTTTTAGCAGCCCACTTTTGGAAATCAACCTTCTTGGGGTTCCAACCATACTCATCTCCGACAATATGACCTGTTTGTTCGATTGGGGGTCTAACATCTATCTGAATCTTCATTCCAAATTCCTTACAATGTGGTCCAATTCCACAAATGAACCATCTTTGTCCAGGGTTATCTAACTTTACCCGATCCTCTCCGGTGGTCATAGCTTTAGCAGAAGGAGGCGCGATACAATTGTCAAATCCCTGCTTATCAACTTCAATCACATTGTGTTGTCCACGAGGATACATAAAAACTACATTTACATTGCATATGCATACATGTTAGATATATATTCACAAATCACAATACATCAAGGAAATGAGCGAGTCTCACAAACTGCTATAATTCAAATTAACACCATTTTCCTTTTTATCATTAATAGAAACCTAGAGTATGTTATTATATTTACTTATATCATTCATATATTTACTTATATTATTCATAAAAAAATGTAGCCATTTCTAGTTTGGGTAATTATGAGGCAGACTCAGTACACAAGACTCTCATATGTGTGGGGTCCGGGAGGAATCAGGCTAACTTGAGCCTGATATACCGTTCTTGTTTGTGTAATTACGTATGACAAAAAGAAGATGGTCGTTTTGTTATTGCGTAATTATGTATGGTAAAAAGAAGATACTTTTGCTTTTTAGCAGTGTAAATGATATTTTTTTCTCGATCAGGATTTTAGGATTTAATTTTTTACATGGTTTGTAAGGATTTTTGGGAGTTTCTATGTTTGGGAGTTTCTACGTGATGCGCTAGTCAAACTTGCGGATGTGGATTTTCTATTAGGGGTGGTAAGACATTACAATTACATTTTGTGGCTACATATGTTTAGTAGTAAATAATGCCACATCTGCTATTTTTACTAGTGAATCACCTAGAAACAAAACGTCTTTCGAAAAACAACTAGAAATCATGTCGAAAATCTTGGCTTATAAATTCTCAAATATTATATAAATGAGAGTCCATGGTGGCATCTTTATGAATTATAAAGAAAAAAATATACTAGAAAGCCTTTCAAGCACTAAGGCGGTGATTGTTTTTCGAAAAAACGTCTGCGGAGG
Organism: Stevia rebaudiana; assembly: GCA_009936405.2. Taxonomy (NCBI): domain Eukaryota; kingdom Viridiplantae; phylum Streptophyta; class Magnoliopsida; order Asterales; family Asteraceae; genus Stevia; species Stevia rebaudiana. Next base: position 4,801,946 of record WOUH02000036.1, read on the forward strand.
CTCTTCGTGCGGACATTGTTATTTGCAGACTGTTTATTTTCTCGAAGACGTTTCACTATTAAATGTATGCGCGATCTCTTTTTAGTGTAAACCAGGCCAACCATTTTTAAGGTCTGCAAAAGGTTAAACACCATCACCACCGTCCATACATCACCACCAATTTATTTTAGTAGTTTACATGCGTAAAAAACAAACAATATTCTTTTTGCAGACTGCTAAAGTTTGGTCCACCTTTTTTTTTTGCATATGTCTTCAGATGTGGTTCGCAGACTGCTGACATTTTACTTCCTAAAAAACAAACACCACCTAAGATCCTTACCAAGTGTATCACCAGGTTGGAACTCTCCATGATGGGCTCCTGCTAAGAACTCGGTCCAGGCACCGAATCTCCAAAAAATTTCATGCGTACGAGGTGCTCTTGATGGAGCACCTGCTATTGTTTCTATGAGGATTGTTTCTACGAGTATGAAGATGCATAGCATTTTGTTAGCCATTTTCGTTCACTATCAATGATTTTTGTTTTTATGTTCTTTGAAGATCGATGCGATCGACTTGTGGATGAGCATGAAAGAGAAAGGAAGCTGGCATGTTAAATATTACGTGCACCATGAGATATGATGAACCATCAACCATATATTTTGTTGCCGAAAAATTCGTTCATATATACTAAATTTAGGAAAACCGTCATTTCATTAGTAAATTATAACATTCTTTTTTAACTTCTTACAATTAATACGTACGGGAGTGAATAAAACAAAAGAAATAATATCACCTGCTGTTTTACATAAAATATATTAGCTTCATGAACATCCTCAAAAGATATATTTTTCTCATAACAAGTTAACAACCGAATGTAGAAATAGTTCTTACCAGGAGTCAAGATCAGATTTGATATATTCACGGGATGTCTAAAAGTTGGCATATCTCAAAATCAACGGAATGTATATATGCAAGAGTTATATACTTTGTGTTGTTATATATGTTTGGGTAATGTTGGTATCAAAACCAACGGGATGGAGTTGGTGTTAAATATTTAGTACAATTGGATAATTAACTTGGACGTGACACATGTTAATCACAATATTCATCAAATAAGTTGAGATGAGCGGGGGGTTGCGCCCTTGAGAACGGGGTTGAGGAGGTGGCAGCCCCTGACGAGGTCCACTAAAAATCTGTTTTTCGAATTTTCAGATGTAAAATTCGGGTCTTAAATTTGGGCGCATTTAGGTAAAAATTTCTTAATTGAAAATGTAACTCCCATAGTTATCCCCTTTTCCTCATTTTGGTTCATTCATTGGTTAAAATAAATCTCTCTCGTATTCATACATGTTCTTCAATTCTACAATTGAGTTTATCCGATCTAAAAATTTGATAGGACCACCAAATATTATTCTTATCTGAAAATACATCATGACTCTCAATTGCATCTTGATGTTCAGTTAAATTCATCTACAATAGTGTCCGCAACAAGGGAAAGATAACACTTCCGTACCTAAGTGGATATGATAGAGTTACCCGCTAACACGTGAGTTTTTACTTTTGTTTGATATATATTTGTTTGGTATATATACAATCTAATTTGCAAGAATTTTTCACACCAATCCAATGAAATTTTGGCATCATACCAATAACTGTTTAGCTTATTATTTTATTAGTTTAAAAAACTAAATTACAAAAATTCTTAGTAACAAATAGCCTAATAATTGATAAACAATTCAATTACAATTTACAAGATTAAGCAGCAATTAAAAAAGATTAGTTTGATTACATATACGATTCTAGACAGTTCAATTGTTGTGACACCCCGCTCCCCGGCCCCCGGTCTCCGACCGGTCCGAGAGCGGTGTGTCACTAAATCGGGTTAGTAATAGCAGGATCGAGTCAACCGGTCTAATACACAACTCAAATTATACCAAACAAATGTTTCATTTCTTAACAAGAGTCATTACATTATAAGTGTAACACCCCGCTCCCCGGCCCCCGGCCTCCGGCCGGTCCAGGCAGCGGTCGGTGTTACTAACCGATCGGGTCAGCATAACAACAGCAGGATCGAGTCAACCGGTTTATAATGCGCAACACCAATTATACCAAACAAACATTGTATTCACAATC
>WOUH02000036.1:4804157-4815969 GCA_009936405.2 Stevia rebaudiana
TGTGGGGTTTGAAGGATTTGGGAGGGGTGATGATGTGACAGAAAATTTGGGAGGGGAAGGATTTGGGAGGGGTGACCGCTGCACATAGTCTTATACTATAGTCTAGACCATTTTTCCTTAACGGTCATAAATGATGTGATATTAACTTTGTAGAGGAGTTATTAAATTGTTATGACATATATATAAAATTTACGACTCCAAAGTCATTATTACATTATTGTACAATCCACTTAGTTACATACACCTATTGATCAAAGCAAAAGGTTATATGCCTGATATGACACCTAAATGGCTCTAGCCATAATAAGCAACTATTAACAAACACACACAAAAAACATAAATACCACAAGAGCATCACAATAAGAAATGTCATGTCTCACGTAACTACATAAGCCAAGACATTAATTAATTCTTAATTAATTAATCTGATTATCTGAAGGAATTAATTTTCTTCCTGCTTGTAATGGCTTGGGTCTAGTATGTGGGCACTTTACATTCGGGAGGAAAAGCTTCATGCCATCTGCACAATCTTTTCCAATGCCACTAGTATACCCGACTCCTCCCATGGATACTAATGTGACAATATCGTATCCGCTCTCAAAAATTTCATTTGGATCAACATCAACTTTACATTCGTTAAGAGCGGCTTCGTCTAGTTTAATTACATTATGTTCTCCCTTCGTGTAGTTGAACACTAATTCAACAAAAATGTTTAATTAGCTGCTAACACATATATAATTATGAGGGTTGCAAAAATGGTTCATGTGGTTTGATTAAATTGTAGGTTTGATCGCTAAGGTTGAAAAGTTACAAACTGAGTCCAAACATATATAAGAAGGTCGTGTAAATGGTTTGTGTGGTTTGGTAATGTTGCAAGCTTGGTCACTGACACCGAAAAATTGCAAAATTAGTCCAAATATTTGTGAGAATGTTGCCAACCACAAGGATCATTTATGGAACCTTCACACAATTGGTTGGACTAATTTTGCAATTTTTTAGTATTGGGGACCAAACTTGCAACTTGAGCAAACCACAAGGACCATTTATGCAACCCTTTGATAAATGAAGCCCAAACCTACAGATTGATCAAACCATAGGTACCATTTATGTAATTAACTTTATAATTAAAAAAAAAACAGTGGTGTATGTATATGAATGTACCAAGTTGGTCTCCCATATAGAATTCCTTCCCGGTGACCCAAGCTTTGTAATCAAAGCCAGGGTTCCAGCCTTTCATATCTCCGACTAAGTATACTTTGTGTGTGGGGCCTTGTGCAGCTTGTAATGGAGCCTCTTCCGCGGTTACAAACGAAGTAGTTTGAGCCACAATTGTTGCTACGAGGATGAAGATGCAGAAATTTTTGTTACCCATTTTGATTTGTTTTCAATGATGTTCTTAGAACGTGGACTTCCAATATATACATATAGGAAACATGCTTGAAAATCTCTACACCGTGAGAAATGATGAAGAACATATTTTCTAGCCTAATGACTCGTTCAAATATTCTATATTTGGGGAAACCGACCTTGGTTCATTACTAAATTAGGCAAAAGTAAATGAAACAAAACATTGATATCACTAACTATATTTTAGGAGATCATTGTATCTAAACACCGTTGACATCTTGTTTCTACCTTTGACATGTACAACAAGATTTTCAACCAATAAAATAGAAAAGATATATATTATTTTTATACAGCATACATTTTTCGATTTAAATAAAGTTAGAATTAAAATTAAATCAATCTTAAGGGTCTAATACTTACATTAATCACATTATCCGACTGAAACCAATAAATTGCAATTTGCAAAAGCTTTGGAAACATAATTTTCAACCGACAGTTTCGTAACATGGGCTACAATAATGGGCTTTTTAGATTGTGTTCGACCCCAGTTTTTTTTTTCTTTTTTCTTTTTTTTTTTTAATAGCGACCCAGTTTTCATAAAATACAATTGAGATTAACTTTGACAACTTTGAAGTTTGAAAAGCAAAAGACACAAACTTCAAATTAAATTCCAAATTGTTAATCATGTTTGGGAAAGTTTCTTTCAATTGTCCTTTTTACCGGCACCGCCCCACGACTCTTTCCAATTCAACACTGATATGATATCATAATCCAACCTGTTAATACCCAACAAGTGATCTCAACACAACTTTCTGTTTGATCTTCTTTTTACAAACTCCATTCTTACACACGATTTTGGTTAATCTTGATCCCAAAAGGTAACCAACTGTTTGATCGCAATTTCTTCTTGTTCTTCAACTGATTGATCTGTAAATCTGTTGCAGTTTGTATAAAGTTAAAATGGGGGGTGAATTGATCAGGAAGTATGTAACCAGTTCGATGATTATTTGCTACAGATCAGTTGTTAGACATCCGTTTCTTCTTGGTATGATTGTTTTTCTGTTTTCGATGTACCGATCGTTTCCTTTATTGTTTTCGATTGTTGTTTCTGCTTCTCCTGTTCTTGTATCTACTGCTGTTTTGCTTGGAACTTTGTTAAGTTTTGGTCAGCCAAACATACCTGAAATTGAGGAAGAATCCGAATCAGAACGAGCTGAGATTCAGAAATTGGAAAGTATGGTTATGAGTCGTACTGAAATTGTTGGGAGAGATGGTAGTTTTGGTTCTGAGGAGACTAATGGGAGTAAAATTGAGGTTGCAGATAAGTCGTTTGAGGAAATGATTAAGGTTAATGATGATAACTCTTGTTTAGAAGATAATAGACCTGTTAATTTGGTTGATGATGGTTTGATTCAATTTGGGGAAACAGAAATTGAAATGAGTGAAGAGAAAGTAGTTTTGGGAAGTCATTATTCGCCACTTCAGCAATCGGAAGATGATCATATCGTGTTGGAAAGTGATAAGTTGTGGGAAGGTTCTGCAGATCCTTTGAATTCTAATTCTGGTTTGTTGTGGAAAGGTTTGGAAGTGAATGGTGATGATGATGATGATGATGATGATGATGGTGATGATGATGATGATGATGATGATGGATCAGACTCAGGAGATTCGGGATCTGATATTGCAGAAAGTTCCTCACCAGATGCATCAATGGCTGACATCATTCCAATGCTTGATGAGCTTCATCCGCTTCTTTCTGAAGAACAAGAAACTCATCAACCGTCTCACATGTCAGATGATGGAACTGATGCGGTTTCACAACATTCGCTTGAATCAAGCGATACCAGTAGCGAGTCTAATGACGATACTGATATTGAAAACCATGAAAACTTAAAAACTGTAGATGATGAAGATGAAAATGAAAATGAAAATGAAAATGAAGATGAAGATGAAGATAAAGAATCAGAACACATTGACAAAGAAGATGACATCAGATCTGCAATTACATGGACGGAAGATGATCAAAAGAATCTGATGAATCTCGGAACATCAGAAATGGAAAGAAACCGACGGTTGGAGAATCTTATTGCAAGAAGAAGAGCGCGAAAAACCATGAGAATGCAAGCAGAAAAGAATCTAATAGATCTAGAAAGTTCCGATCTTCCATGGAATATTCCTCCAATTTCAACAACGAGAAACAATCCGTTTGATTATGATTCTAACGACAACATTCCGGGATCAGCTCCATCTGTGTTATTGCAAAGAAGAAATCCATTCGATCTTCCATACGATTCAAGTGAAGAGAAACCCGATCTAGTTGGTGATACTTTCCAACAAGAATTTGCAATTATTCAACCGAAAGAACCGTTTTTCCGCAGGCATGAAAGTTTCAACGTGGGCCCGTCAATTTTTGCAGCTTCTAGAAGCGAGAGGCAAGAAACGAGGCTAAAACCGTACTTTGTACCCGAACGAAGCTTTGCTTCATTTCAAAGACAGTTTAGTGGACTTAGTGACTCAAAGGCGAGTTCTGTACCCGATACAGAATCGGTTTCTTCTGATATTGAAAATAAAGATCAGATTGAAGAAGATGAACATTCTTTAGAAGCAGAACATGTTTCTGAGATTGATGAACATGTTTCTGATCATGTTAATCATGGAAGACCTTACTTTGTACCTGAACATGTTGCTACTGATGAAACAAGTTTTTCTTTTCAAAGACAGTTAAGTGAAGTTAGTGAGTCGAAACTGAGTTCTGAATCTGATTCAGAATCAGATTCGGGTTCTTCAGATAATGATATTGAAAATAAAGACCATATTGACCTTTCTCAAGAACCAGATCTGATTTCTGTTGAAGATCATGAACAAGATCATGAACATGTTAGTTACGTAAACGAGTCTTTAGAAGAGGATGAAAATGTGGACTCCACAGGACTTGATCAAACTGAAATAAGTGTTGAAAGTGTGACACGTCAGCAAGAGTTGCAAAGCAGCGGGTCAAGTTTGTCATCATCAGATGAAGCGAGTGAGCAAATCTATAATGAAAAAGAAAGTGATGATGATGTGGCAACGGGATCAGTTTCAGAAGCAAATTATTTTCTTGACCGTGGTGACTCAATTGAGAGGTCTGAGACAGGTGTCACGAGTTTATTGGTCGAAGAGAGTCAACCAAACGAACCTGTATATGATCTAAGTCCTCGATCTGTTACAAGGAACCTTTCATCTTCTTCAATTGTAATTGATTTGCAGAAAGATGAAAGCTTTCAACACACTGATGACCATAATCAGCTTCCAGTTGTACCAGATAATGAAAAACATATGTCGGTTGTTGATAATATTTCAACAACCGTATCAGATGAGCACGTTTTTGTGGCAGAGGGTGTTTTATTGGATTTAGGTGAATGTAATGAGGTAGAACAGGTTCAAGATTCTTCATCAGATTCTCATGCAAGATTCCATGAAATATTTGACTTGGAAGATGAGGAATCTTTGTTGGGTGGATCCACTGACAAACAGGTAATTTGACCTATTTTATTATTCTTGGGTTAATTTGGATTGTGTTTTATTTCAAACGGGTCACAAAATTCAGTTTCAGACTTTAATCTATTAACAACGTAACATAATAAATCATTATTAGTATAAATTCAGTTTCAGACTTTAATCTTTCTGATAATTAACAGGCTCATGATCTTGAACATGATGAAGTCACTTTACCAAACTATGAAGAACAATTCACTGAGGTTATTCATGGAGAAACACAAGAAGAATTACCATTGTTAGACACATCTGTAAATGAATTATCAGAAGAGAACCCTCAAGTATTGCAGGTATTTTTTTAAATTATTAAATCAGTTTGATAATTTTTATTTATTTCCATCTTTTTTCTTTATCATGAATGGCTCCTTCTGTATGGTTTTGTGTCATTTATATTATAAATTGTTTTTTCAGGTGCAAATTACTAGCAACAATTCGGAAAATTTGCAATTACAAGAGCCCAATGTGGTTGAAGTTACTGATATTGAAACTAAAACTCAAGAAATTTCTGCATATGCAAGTGACACTCAAAGTATCGAAGGTAACATTGATGATGTTGATGAGATTGATGAAGATTTACTTGTGGAATTGGATGCTGTTGGTGATTTCGGTGTCAATGATTTTGGATCAACTTTGAATGAGATGAAAGGGGACCCACATACCTCAGAAGATGATCTTGAAAATAAGGAAATTGCAGATGAAGATTCTTACAACAATGATTTAGAATCACATTTGAGTGAGATGAAACAGTATGAAACTAGTAATTTTGTAGATGAAGATTCTTTCTCTAAGGATTTAGGATCGACTTCTAATGAGATGAAACAGGAATATGATATTGAAACTAAATGTTTGGAAGATGATGAATCGGATTCCAAAGATTTAGGAACAATTTCGGATGAGATGAAACAGGACCAACATGTTTTGGATCATGCTCTTGAAACTACAGTTTCTGGAGATGAAGATTCGGATTCCAAGGTTTTAGGATCAACAACATTGGATGAGATGAAACAGGGCCCACATGATTCAAATCATGATCTTGAAACTAAACATTCTGAAGATGAAGAGGAAGATGAAGATTTTTATTCCAAGGATGCAACTTTTGATGAGATAAAACCGGACCCACGTGACTCGAATTATGATCTTGAAACGAAGTTATCTGAAGATAAAGATTCTTACTCAACTTTGAATGAAATGAAACAGGGCCCATGTGACTCGAATCATGATCTTGAAAATAAGCATTTCGAAGATAAAGATTCTTATTTCAATGATGCAACTTTGGATGAGATAAAACAGGACCCACATGACTCGAATGAAGATCTTGAAATTAAGCATACTGAAGATGAAGATTCATACTCTAAAGATGCAACTTTGGATGAGTTTAAACAGGGCCCACATGAATCAAATTATGATCTTGAAAATAAGCATTCTGAAGATAAAGATTCTTTTTCCAATGATGCAACTCTGGATGAGATAAAAGAGGATCCACATGACTCGAATCAAGATCTTGAAATTAAGCATTCTGAAGATGAAGATTCATGCTCCAAAGATGCAACTTTGGATGAGTTGAAACAGGGCCCACAAGATTCAAATCAAGATCTTGAACTTAAGCCTTCTGGAGATGAAGATTCTTTCTCCAAGGATTTAGATACCACTTTTAATGAAATGAAAAAAGGCGCAAATTCCTTGGAGCATCGTCTTGAAACATTTTATTCAGTAGATGAGAATTTTTATTCCAAACATGTAGAATCTACTTTCATTGAGATGACAACTTCAGATCAAGATCTTGAAACTAATCATTCTGGTGAAACAGAAATTAAAACAGATGCAGAAGTTACGATGTCTCAGAACGAGGATGACATCAGCAAGTCAAAGCTGACTAGTGATGCCAATGAATCAGTCTTGCCTAAAGAGACCGAGTCAACATCGCCTTTGACTAATTCTGTTAGTGCCACAACAGTTAACCATGAAACAGATAATGCATTAACCACAAGTAATGCAGATAAAGAATGAGGTTATATGAAGATTATGTGACAAACTATTTTTATATTGGTTTTTGGTATCTTGCTTCTTCTGCCTTTTCAGCAGTCAGGTTTGAAATTATGGATTTTGAGTGATTTTTTTTATTCTTTTTTAAATTTTTATTTATTATTTTTATTTTTGTGTGTTTTTTAGGTGGTAAAAATGGGTTGGTTTGTGGTTTTTTGAAGCATATGTTTGTTTCTTCATTTTTGTTTAAATGTAAAGCCTGCCTAATTAAGGTTAGGGCTATTTTGGGGTTTATGGACCGTTGGTGGGTCCGTGTCGAGTGTAAAGTTATATAGTTGAAAAAGTTATATACTTTATGTTGTCTATTTATATAAAGCATGTCTTTTTATAATATTAGTTTTAATTTATATAAATCTGCAAATAGACAAAAGATAAGAAAACTACAATAATTAAGTAGGCTAATCACTATGAAGAAGTAACAATTAAATGGCTAATTTATTAACATTTGTGCTACCAAAGATTAACAAGCATATGATTAATGATGTATGCAATCTCTCTTTCTGAAACTAGTATTTTTTTATTTGTTTCTTCCGGATATAATTATATCAGCAAGCAAAACATAATTGAATTAAATTGATTACTTTTTGTACAAGCTATTTGCTTCCAATTCGAGTGGATAAACATCATTCATGGCTAAAATATATAATAAATTAACTTTAAGAAAGACCTGTTGCCAAATTAATCTTCGTAAAGCAATGTATGCTACAGTTTTACAAATCTTCGTAATAACCATGTTTAACTTATAATTCAAACCATCATTTTAACTGAAGATTAGAGTACTTACATAGTTTTAATGCATTTTCTCACCTTAGATATATGTTTTAATGCATTTTCTCACCTTAGATATATTATATAATTTTAGAAACAGAATCTTGAATAAACCATCAAGAGGTTATGTCTTTGTACATTCTCAAGTGTTTTGTGAACAAAGTTTTGACTTTTTTTACTTTCTGGACAATTCACCTATGCAACCCGGTTTCGTTGCTACAAATCCCAGTGGGTCAAGTACCCTTTTTAACTTTCTTGAATCTTTTGTGATTAAATTTTGATTCTTTTAATTCTGTGACAATTTGTCCATAAGGCATCCCAAAGTGTTTAATGATTGTTGCTACAAATTCAAGCGGGTCAGATCTTAAAGTTGGGTGACGAATGACCATTCTACCCTTTACCATGTTCGAATCACGGGTCAATGCAATACAACAATTAGGACAGTACATTCATTGACCATTATAATTGACCCGATACACTGTTTAAATAAACTAAGAAACAACAGTAGCAAACAAAAATCACCAGAAAAAGAAAAAGAAAATGCCTCTACATAACATAATATTATAAAACTGTAACACAAAATAAAAATAAAAATAAAAAACTTGTTAAAAAGAAGCTGAACTTGTTCTTCTGAGCTGGTACTTTTGTTTGGGTGGTGGTGCACTTGGCAACACCATCCCTACCTCCTGCACGTGGGACCCACATTAGTTAGAAAAACCAGCGTAATATACGCAACTATAACCGAATTGTTCATATCGTACAAGTTTTAAATACAACTTGGATTCTCTTTTATTCAGTCATTTGATGGTTGATTAGAAAATTACATCTCTGTGTATAACAAGACCAATAAAAAAGATAAATTTGTATCCTGACTATACTTATATTTATATATAAATGATTCATTATAAAGAAATATGATCATTAGCAACCATCTTAATATTTACTTTCACATTACTTTGTCTTACTTTAATGTTTTGACCATGGGTTGTTGACCATAAACCATGAAAAGTGTTGTTATTCACTTATTCACTTCCAAATTTTCAATACATCTGGAAGTTTGGTTACTGAACTTAAATTCCTACAAAATGTTACTAATTTCATATTTGTTTTAAAAAACACACACCAAACATACATGAACAAAGATAAACAAAAGCAATTTTCTCCAATCGCGTTTAATACTCAAAAAACAGCCCTGTGTTTTGACTCACAAAGAATCCTTGTGTAAATTGATATGAATTTATTTTGTAAAACTGAATAAATAAAGAAATAACACAAAAAAAATTATTAGAAAACAAGCATACCTTTTGTTTCCTAAGTCTTTCATTTTCCTCTTCCAAACGTGAGATTTTGTTCTCAAGTTCATTTGTGTAAGCCTGTTTAACAAAGAATTAATCTTTTTTATAACATGTTCACAACACTTGGTTGAAGAAATCAAACTTTTTAACTTTTAAAAAACAAACCTGTTTTCTTGCACGCGATCTTGCAGCAGATTCTCTATTCTTTATCATCCTCTTTTGCCTCCTTTCAACAGTCTTCTCAATCACATCACCAGAAGCAACTCGTTTTCTTCCAGGTGTTTGTGTATCAGATAAACCATGTACCAAATGCGAAGGCGAGATTGTCATTTGGGTCTCCGGATAACCCATATCCACCATCGGGTTACCCACAATAGACAAAGGTTGTTGAACCGGATGATGACCTGTCATGTACACATGTTGCTGTTGTTGTTGGATTGGTGGAACTTGATACTGTTGCATCCACTCTACTGGTTGTTGATCTGAATCAACATTTTTCTTTCCAAATCCTGCAACAATTCCAGCTTTCAACAAGAAATCCTCTAAAGTCATCTCACCTAACGTTCGTTGTCGTTGTCTCTCGCGATTACCACTATTATTATGATTATTATCACTTTTGCCACTAGTGACATCATCATTCTTTTGCTGACCTTGTTGAATACCTTGCCATACCTCATCAACAGTCTTTTTTCTCAGATCTTGATCAAGATTGAAGCTTGAATCGCGACCCAAATCCGACACAAGTTGACCATTGTGAGAGTAATCAAGATTCATAATGTTTTCAGCAGTTGAAACACTCTTCAAAAGTTCATCAAGATTCATACTACTTAAGGGTTTTCCAAGATCCCCTAATTGATGTTGAACCTCATCTAAAGTCAGATCATACAATGAGCTTTGTCTCCCCAATCCACCGGATTTTGGCGGTTGTGGTTCACCGCCACCGTCACCACCACCACCACCGTTTGATCCCATTTATCAGTCAGTTATTTACTAACCAGTAAACAATTAATATCTTCAATCAAAAGTTCAAAACTTTAGTAAACTGATAAAATGAAGTTACGATCAAAACCCCTTCGTTAATAACAAGAAAAGCATTCTAATTTGTGATTACAGTTTCATGATTCGCAGTTTCGCACGCCGGTGATAATCATCGGAAAATGAAGAACTCACCGGAGACAGGAGAATCGGATGGCGGATTCAGGTTCTTCAAGAACGTTGCTCATATCAAGACAAACAATCTGTTCAGCAAATCAGAGATTTTGAACCCTAGTGTGGATTTAAAAATTGGGTTAATCCAACATAGACGAAACATATGTCCACATTCTAGATTCTCGTACTCATAAAGAACAAGAATCAGTGGATTTAATATTATTATAAGGGTGTAACTGTGATAGAAATCGAAATTTCCAAGTGGGAAATATACAAAAACATCTATTTGCTGACTTGGGAAGTTGTTTGTTTATTGAATCATCGGAAAATCAGAAATTGCACGCCAAAAGATCCGATCTGATTCTTGAAAACGGAAAACTGCTCCTTTTCTTCTTTCACCTTCTTTCTATTTTCGATTGTTTGCCCTTTTATTTTGTTGATTTTCTAATCCAACATGATTATATGTAACAAAATGAAAAACATATAAAAATCATACGATTTGCATTTTTAAGACTTGAAATGTTCGGAATGAAAATGTTTAAGACTTGAAACGTTAGGGACGAAAATTGCTAAGACTTGAAACTTTAGACACCGTTTCTATTAACGATGGACTAAACTGTTAATTATTACAAACCTCATGGATAAAAAGTGCAGTTTACTTTTTTAAATAAATAAAATAAATATTTAATTAGATACTAAATTTAAATGATTTTGAAATTTAAATATATTTTATAATTTAAAATAGAATAAGAAGTATAAAAGAATTCAAATTCTTAATTTAGTTAATTTAAATAATTAAAGAACTATTGAAAACTTGAGAGAATGACACATGTCATTTATTTTACTCTTTTATTAAAGGTAGATTTATATAGCTCCTAAATTCTTTAATTAGTTTTCAAAGCCTAATCAAGTTCTTGAAATATAAAGTTTGCTTTTGTGCTCGTTAATTAAACAAGCTCATATAGACTTGATCTGGATTTAACTTGTTAAGCTTAATTTGGCATCAATCAGATTTTCAGAATTGATCAACCACTCGGTTTGCTTAAACACTAGACGCAAGGTCGAGAGATAACTTATTATTGATGCAACTACCTCCTACGTAAGTTGCGTAGTGCCAAGTCATATATGGTAGGACAAGTTGCAATGTATCTTGTTTGGATTTTAAGTACGCACCTAATATGATTAGATATTTTACTTGATTGATATCTAATTTTATTAAGGCTTTTTGATGAAAAACTAAAGTTGTTCCTTTTAAATCTCCTGTCAGTTGCCATAACAAAATTTTCGATTAAAATTGATTAAAGGCAAGTATTTACTTTTATTCTCAACAATCACCAAACATTTGTTTCTTGACTCTCGATCAGACAAAACAATGGTTAAGCTACATAAATATAACTGGAAGGACAAAAGAAGAATATTCATATTTTTTGAGTTAAATCAAGTTTCAACTCTTTTTTAAAAATTAAATAACTTTAACACGTTTTATTATTTAAAAAAAATGCATCATATGGTAGATATATACAGGGGCGAAGCATTGTAAGGGTCTGGCGACCCCAGATTTTTTCGCGCGTAGTGTAAATTTCGCGATTTCGACCAAATATTTTTTTTATATATATAGGCCGGCAACCCACGAAATCCCTTAAAATTCTACATATATGATCTTGGCAACCCCACTG